>JAJOOR010009473.1:0-19385 GCA_036250505.1 Solanum acaule
ATAATTTTTGTGTATACATATAATGTACATTATAATAAAGGATGTTCAAGTGATATTAGTTCTTGATCAATAGTGAAGTAGCATTTAATAGCTACAACACAATTGACCTTCAAACACTATCTTTCGATTTGTGTGAATCCACAATTGATATATAGTTGTCCCATCATCCAAATTTAATTACCGATATTAGCCTAAATCTATAAAACTTATATATTGATCATGTATATTAATGTATATTTTTATTTAAATATAAAAAAAAAACTGTATATTTGTTGATTATTTCATAAACCAGATCACCTAAAGACGTTGTACTATAATTATCTCTTATAAAATATCTACATCTCTTGGTTATTGTGGTGTCATGTAAAATTGTACAACAATTAGATCAATAACTAAGTGAAATTGCAAATAATAATCACAAAAATTGAAATTACACAATTGTGTGTATATATATATAATTAAAATTAAAACTCCACAATAATTTTGTTTTACAATTTAAAACAAGCAAGCATATAAATATTACACTTATCAAAACAAATAGGGGAACTAAATTAAAATAACAGTCTCGTGCACTAAGCATCCTGCATTCACTTATGGTCCGAGTTAAAACAATATTTTTGTTTCAATCTTGATGTATCATGATTCAGTCTTATGAAGACTGAAAGATGATAAAATAGAAGAAATTCCAGATGTGACAAGTCCAGCCCAAAGAAATGCAGCTGGAATATACATCAAGTTTAAGAATTTATGAAACTTTGAGTTATTATCATTATAAACAATTCTATTTAAATCCATAGTTGCACCTAATGCTGCACCAGCTCCTATTGCTAGTACCCCAAATATAATCTGCATCAATTTCAAAAAATAAATATTAATCTCTATAGGAAATACTTTTATGTGACATTTCTTTTTACGAGAGTCTGTTTGATTAATCTTTGAAACTAAACTGAACTAGATTGAATCTTCTTATGTCAATATGATGAAAAAGGGGAAAAGTATATAAATTTCATACATATGGGGGCTAATAATTACATCTTATCCCGGAAGTTTCCCCAATTACAAAAAAATCAGATTTTTCATTGTTCTCTGATACATTCCTTGGTTGTCCGATACATTGCAAATGATACATTATTTAATGGGAGGAATATATCCGAGAGGGGATGGGGATGTATCCTAGAGGAAATATTGATGTATCCGAGAGGGGATGGAGATGTATCCAAGAGAGGTTTAAATGGTAGGAAATTTTATAAATTATGATATCTTAAGTTGTGTATTTATGTAATTTTTCCAAAAAATATATTTAAAATAATGATTAAAGTCTACACAATTTGAATCTCGAAAAGAGAAAAATGTTACATAAATTAAAACAAAAGGAATCATTAACTTGTAAACTTTATCTTCTTTTCTTTTTTTAACAACATAATTCTAAACCCTAATTAAAAAAAGTGGGTGGTGTGTACGTTAGACTTTTCTTAAGCGGTGCAAACATTTGAAAAGTGAACAAATAAATAAGAAAAATATAAATGTCGATAATAAGTGATATCATCATGATCATGATGGAAATTAAAGGTCGTTGGGTTGCTACAACATGTTAAATTATACTAATATTATAATTATTCACTTAACAATACTATCAAACTATGATAAATTAATTTTTTTAGGAGAAAATTAATTTCTTGATAATTATTCTAATTATATAGATACTTACCTTGTCACCATAGAGTTCAATTTGTCGAAAAACCTTATGATTTATCATAGGCTTCTTTCTTATGAGAAAATATATTGCAAATGGGATGTGCAACAAATTGTAGATTGATCCTGCTATCACAGCAAAAAGTGTATAACTGCAATAAAAAAAAACACATCATGAGTTCGGACAAATTCAATAGCGGTAATTCAAACTATATGTATTCTTATTAAGAAATTTATTGAATACGCATACAAAAGAATCCAAAATTCAGTTATTAACATTTGATGTCAACAGTATATTTAGTATAGTATTACAAGAGGGGTCTGAAAATGGTAGAGTGTATGCAGACCTTATTCTGATTCTATCTTGTAGAGATAGAAAGGTTATTTTCGAAAGACTCTTGGCTCAAGAGCAATAAATCAAAACAATTTACGAAAAAAGGAAATATGATAGAGAAAAAGACACGCACAACTAACAAGAGAAACAATACAGAACATTCATGAAAAAGAAAAAGAAAAAAGAAAAATATTATGACAGACATTGTGCTCCAGACTTTTACTCAACCTATCCCGCGAAGGACACAACCTTAAATAGGAGGATAAAAAGATTACACTTATTCTAATATTTAGAATCCATAAATTCAAATTCTGACTCTGTCTATAAAGAGTAGGATATGATCATAGTGTTTTGATTACATCTTTTGAATATTAGAAGTTCACAATATAATATTTTAAATTCTAAGTCCATTTCGAAATAATTTTGATTACCTGTATGATCGATAATAATCATATGTAAGTCTAGCTCCATCATCAAAAGTAACTACGCTAGTTTGTAACACACCCCATGACACAAGAAGAGTAGCACTCGTTATAACTCTAGCACCTAATGTAATTAATGGTATTTTTGATGATGATGAAGAAGAAGATTTTACATCAAAATTATATTGAGGATAATTTGACATTTTAATTCCCTAATAAACTCAAAATTAAGCTTTTAAGTCTATCATATAATTCCTTAATATGATGGTCCTTTTATATATACTCTCTACAAGCTTCAATTATTAATTTAATTACCTTTTTAATAGTCATATGTTTTGACCCAAAACGTCGATTAAATCGGAAATAGTCTTTTTGTTTTCTTAATTAGTGTATGTTATTGTTGGATTATTGGAAAAAAACAAATAGATAGTGTCTTAGATTGTTTTATTTTCTTTAATTTGCCGGCCACGTATGTTAATTGGAGTACAAGTTAATTGGTTCAAGGTTTTTACATTATTTTGATGTTGTGGGGGGCTTTGTCTATTTCCAAGATGATTTAATTATCGTTGTACTCGTAACTGGATTTATAATTAAATATCTAAGGTCGTTAGATTCATTGATAGTCGTTCTCAACACATTACTTTTGTTTGTACGTCCACCAAAGATATTGTATGCTTTTAACTTTAGCCAATATGATTTTAGAAGGAAAAAAAATATTTAATTAGACAAATATTTCAGTCATATTTACTCATTCTCCTTATAATTTGAAATAAATATAAATTGTTTCACTAATTAATATTTTAATACTAGATTTCAGGTCATGAGATATACTTAGATACATGTATTTTTGCTACCAGATACATTAATCGGGTGAGAGGCGAGCGAGAGAAGGAGAGAGGCAAGCGAGATAGAAGGGAGGCGAGTGAGATAGTCTATGTATATCATAAACAATCAAGTTATATACATGTATCTTGGATACCCGATACATTATGAAATATAGATACATAGAGAGAGAAGTCTTAGTTGTCCACTACCTCAATCTTTTTTTTCCTATCTCAAGGGAGTTCAGTTCCCAAGGATGAGCGAGAAAGTTAGATACACGTGAATTCACTTGGATACAATGTATTTGAAATAAATTACACCTAGTTTTAACCTCATTTATCGAAAATACATGTATCTAGACACGTCAGATACATGTATTTGAAGTTCAAATTCTGATAAGATTCATAATATTGTAAATTCGTGTGAAGTAAAATAGTTTACTCCTAGACTAGTGGAAGTTATGTTGTTTCACTAAAGTTTAAGACTTGTATCCTTATATACCTACAATTTTTTTCTTCCGTATTTTATCAATATGAAATTTCCTTAAGAGTATCACAAAACCAAATATATTTTTCCAATTGGTTACTGGCAAATGTTTAGTATTTATATTTTTATATATATTTGATTGAAAAAGTGAGAAAAGAAAAAATAGTAGAATTTCACCCAGATTAAATAGGAAACTTTCTAATATTTCAGTGAAAATCTATTTCTCATCATGCATATTTTTTATTGAGTGGGTTCAATGAAAAATGAATGAAAAAAAAAATCATATTTCATAACACAAATTTTTTATTAATTCACAATGAAAAAAACATATATTTCTAATAGTGATATGTTAAGGTATTCCTATAGAGTAATATTTTTTGAACCATATCATAATTAATATTATTATGAGAAATCAATGTATCAAAAATGTCAATATGAGATCTTATTTTAATTCGATACGTTAATTGTCTTTTTGTTATCTTTAATTTAGTCCGTTTATTATTGGATTCTTGGATAGTACAAAAAAATTAGTTTGCCGGCTACGTTTACAAACACAAATTATTTGCAACCATCCAAGTCAAGTAGAAATTAGGGCTACTCACAAAGGGCATAGGTGTGTAAATATGTTAAATCAATATTTAAACTAATAAGATATTTATCATCAATTTTTGGTTAATCATTAAAGAAATTAACAGTTTCATTTTCAATTTAATCGATAAGAAATGTTTTTCTAGTTTTTTTTTTTAATTTATCAGTTCAATCAAAATTCGCAAAACTCTAGCATAATGTACATCTTGTAAACGCATACAGAGGCAGATTTAGATATTTTATTATCTTCATTTTAGTTTTTCAATTGTAATTGTATTTTTACCATCAATAAGTAATCTTTCATCCTTAACTAAAGGACTCGAATACGTAATCATCTTTGTTAGTGAGTGTTTTACCTCCAATATTAAAAAAATTCAATACAAATACGAATTTATACGAATTCCTATATAACTACTGAATACCGGATGAAAAATAAATAAAAAACGTCTGAATTTTGAAGTTTCCCACTATTCTTCTCTAGTTATTTTATAACTTTTTGCTTTTGTCCATATAGGCACAAGTTGAAAATAAAAAGTAAATAAAAACATTGTTCTAGAAATCCTATAATAGAAAAATATTAATTATGTAGAGGTGACAAAAAATGGCTTAATGTGATGTGATTAATTGACCTTAAAATGGAATCTAAGTTTTTGTAATTATTCACTTGTAATTAAGAAATCAAATTAATTTATCGTATACTTTAATTCATCTGGCATTGCGTTATTGATAGCACATATCGCTGTTATAATTTTCCATTAGTTAGATAACAAATTTATAAGAAAGAATTGAAATTGTTAGGAATTAAGATTAATTAAAAAAGCAACATATTGAGGATTTTAAAAGCTCTAGATATGTTGAGTTATACAAACAGTTACCACATTATATACTACGTCCTCCGTCCCAATTTATATAATTGGAATTTCAAAATTCAAACAAAAAAAATATATGTTTTCATATATTATTTAAATATCTTAAATTTTATTAATTATTGTATTTTATAGTATTTTTTTACATAATTTTAAAATTATATTTTAAAAATATTTAAAGATTCTATGCTTGATTAAGTTTTTTGATTCTCGAAATTCAAATCGTGTCACGTAAATTGAGATGGTAAAAGTTGGAGTCTATATTCGGGCTTCAAATTTTATAGCACCAAAGTCTTGATGTCCTTTTGATATCAAAGCCCAAAACTATTAGCCCAGTTACTTTGAATTCTGTCAAACTCGATAATCGAAAAAATAAAGTTTGATAAAATTACACGATGCAACATATTTTATTCTCTTGTTACTTTTTATAGTGACACTTTTAAATAATTACAATACAATATATAGAGAAATTATGTAATTTTATAACATATATATACTTATATATGTATCTGTGTATCTAAAAATCCTAGATGTCATTGCCCACCCCAACCCTCACGTATTCACCATTGTTGGGGTTCGTAGGCGTTTTAGTTGGCCATCGGAAAATTGGTTGCATACACACTTTACATATGCTTCACATACAATTTACCTCCCATACAATTAGCCAATATTTTGTACGTACAATTTAAGTTGACCACACATAAAGTTGATGTCTTCACATACATTCAACTTATGTTTTGTAAACACATACACACATAAACAATTGGACACACATACATTTAGCTTATGCTTTGAAAACATGTACATAATATACATATATACAGTTACAATCAGATATTGTATTCGCGCAATTTCAATTAGAATGAGATGTTGTATGTGCATGGATACAATGTTTTTCATTTTTTGTTTATATGTGCTTCTTTCCTTTCTTTTTTTTTTAAACACAACCACCTCTTTTTATATTGGCTAATATAATGATGCTTCCATATATTTAGATAAATCTTCACATTCTTGAGTTAGTTTAGTGAAAATTGTATATACATATTTATGATTGAACATTGAGATACATTATTAGTACATGTTATCAATATCCATACACAAGACTCTTAAAACATGGGAATAATATTGCAAAAAAATAAGAGAAGTTGTTGACTAAATACAAATGCAGATGAATACTTGCACAAACAAAACAAGAAAGAATTTTACATTCTTTTGGTTTTTTTCTTCTTTTTTTCCTTTTTTTTGTTTCTGGTTTGCTGTTTAGCCACTGTTGCTTGAACTACTTCCAGGCATTAGTTCCCTCAACATAGCCACAACTTGTAACATATTAGGCCTTTTTGATGCAAAATCCTCTACACATTGCATTGTTATCTCTAAGTACCTTACCATCTCTTTAACTTCTACTACTTCTGCTTCATCATTCCCTTTAGTCACTGATAACAATTCTTGATCAATTACTTCCATTGATTTCCCTTCTCTTACTTTCATTTTCACCCATCCTACCAAGTTTGTGTCACCAAAATCTTCCTTATCTGTTGGCCTTTTACCTGTCAAGAGTTCAAGAAGCACGACTCCAAACGAGTACACGTCTCCCTTTGCTGTGCACCTAAAACTTTGATAGTACTCAGGTGGTACATATCCTGGTGTTCCTGCTAGTGTGGACACACTGAGGTGTGTGTCCAGCGCACTTATCAGCCTTGCCATCCCAAAATCAGACACCCTGGCGTCCATTTCGTTGTCTAATAGCACGTTGCTTGACTTCATGTCGCGGTGTATGATGTGTGGGATGCAGTTGTGGTGAAGGAAGCAGAGTCCTTTGGCTGCTCCTCTGGCTATTTTTTTCCTTTCCTCCCATGTTAGGATCCTTCTATCGGGCATTCTTGTCTTCCCGTGAAGCATTTCTTCTAGGCTGCCATATTCCATGAACTTGTAAACTAGAAGTCTTTCCTCACCAACCTTGCAGTATCCTAAGAGGGGTACAAGGTTCTTGTGCTTGATCTTTCCTAATGTCTCCATTTCAGCCATGAACTCTCGGTCGCCTTGGCTACTTAACCTGATAAGTTTCTTGATTGCAACACTTGATCCATCCTTCAATGTTGCCTTGAAGACTTCTCCAAATCCTCCAGAACCGATGAGGCTTGCAGCTGAGAATCCATTCGTGGCCTCGATAAGTTGTGAGAACTTCAGCTTCCTAAGTTGTCTTTGGAAAGTTGCTACATTGATGCTTAATGGCTCCTTCTCTTTGTCAATCTTCCATGATGAAGCTGCATAGTTAGTACTCAAACTACTAAGCATTTTCACTCCTTCAGCCTCTCTACGCCTTGCACGCATAGCAATAGCCCAAACAATCAAAATGCATACTGAGGCAATGGAAATGAGAACTCCAAGAACAATGCTATTAGCCAATGATGCAGCTGAACTTCTTTTTCCTCCTCCTCCTCCATCTCCAGTATTCGTGGCAGGTGAGTTATACTGGCATTCAGACAATGGAACCCCACAGAGTCCTGGATTGTTTGCATATTGGCTTGCAGGAAGTGTACTAAGCTGACCCCTTTGTGGAATTTGTCCTGTCAATTCATTATTAGACAAGTCAATCTGCACCAAGAAAGAAAGAAGTGAAAACGAATCAGGAATTTGACCCTGCAATCTGTTATGTGATGCATCAAACACTCCCAAATTCTTTAGCCCTCCAAGTGATGAAGGAATCTCTCCTGACAAATGGTTATGTGATATAACAAGAACTTGCAAAGCTATCATATCACCAAATTCATCAGGGATTTTCCCACGAAGCTCATTGTACGAAAGATCAAGGTACTCGATAGTCTGATACCGAGTAAAAGCACTAAGAACTGGACCAGAATACAGCCTAGTGAAATCACAACTCTTTAATGATGGAACCTGTAAAAGCCTTTCAGGATGTATCCCATAGAACTCAAGCAATCCTCCAACGCCTCTGCACGAATTACCTACATTTCGGACAAACACCAATGTGTTACCTGATAGAATCCCACTCAATGCTTTAGCCCCTTGCTGCCTACCAAGTCGCGGTGGGATCTCCCCGGTTAACCTATTGCTACTCAAATCCAACCAAACCAAGCTACTACAATTGACTAATTCACTTGGAATCTGACCGCTCAAGCTGTTATTTGCTAGTTGCAAAACAGCCAGCCTTGAAAGATGGCCAAATTCTTTAGGAATCTCACCACTTAGTCCATTACTTGTGAGAGCAATCCACTCAAGATTACCACAATTAAACAATTCAACTGGAATTTTCCCACTCAAGTAGTTGTTATTAAGTATAAGATTCTTCAAGTTTCTGCATTTTCCCAACTCTGCTGGTATGCTCCCTTCCAAACTATTGTACCAAGCAATAAGCTGCTCAAGATTCTCAAGTTTTCCTAGCTCTGATGGAATCGAACCGTTCAAATAGTTCAAGCTAAAATCAATAGTCTTGAGCTGTGAACATTGAGACAATTGAGATGGAATTGGACCATAAAGTGAGTTATCAGGTGCTCTCAGCTCTTCCAATGATGAAGCTCCAGAGCATAAATCTGGTGGAATCATCCCATTGATCATGTTGGAGCTAAAGTCTACAACGCGGAGTTTCTTGCAATATGAAAGAGAAGCAGGAAATGAACCAGAAATCTTGTTACTACTCATTTGCAAAGACTCTAAAGAAGCTAAATTCTGTAGGATGGAATCAGGGAATGGACCGGTTAGATTATTATTCGACAAATCAAGATTTTGAAGAGAAGAACATGATGAGAATGAATTCGGGATTGAACCAGTGATGTTGTTATTAGAAAACTTGAGTTCCACAAGTGAACTACATGAGTTTCCTAATTCAGATGGGATCCAACCGGATAAATGATTCTTTGAAAGATCCAATCTTTGCAAACTTATAAGCTCACCAAAAGAAGCTGGAATTGAGCCAGAGAAGAAATTCTCAGCCAGAACCAATTCTTGAAGTGTTGTACAATTAGATAAAGCAGAAGGAATTGAATCCATTATCTGATTCCCTGACAAGTCGAGTCGTAACAATGAATTACAACTCTCAATCTTGATATCAGAAATTGATCCTGTAAGATTATTATAGTCCATTGCAAGATACTGTAACTTATCAGTATGCAACAAGAAATTCTGAGGCAAAGAACCTGTTATGTTATTGAAAGAAAGACTAACATATTCAAGATTTGGACATTTTGCAAAGAAATTCTCAGGTACATAGCCTGCTAAGCCAGTGAATGAAAGTTCAAGTTGCTTCAAACTATAAGGTAACTGAGTTAAAGAGGTTGATGCATTTACATAAAACGAATTCGATGATAGATTAAGGACAGTTAACATATCTAGAGAATTGAAAGGAGAAAAAGAAACCTCTCCAACAAGTTCAGATTGTTGAAGATCAAGATTTGTTACTCTTCCAAGACTATTGCAAGTTACACCATTCCATGAACATGGATTGTTTTTAAGTTGCCATCCTGATAAAACACCAGAAGGGTCTTTTTGTATCATGTTCTTGAATAGCAAGAGTGATTCAGCATCAGTTTTGATGGAGGAAGATACCGCGTTTACGGATGCAAGAATCAATGAAAAAAACAAGACAATGAGCAATGTTATAGCAGAGTTGGTGTTCATGTTGTCCATGATGAATAGAGGAAATAGATAGATAGAAAAAAAATGAAAGAAGAGAGCTTAGAGAGTAAGCTTTTAGTGAGTGTTGGAAGATGATTGTGTTTTTTTTTTGAGAAGAAAATGAATGTCAAAAGGAGTAAAAGAGAGTGCTTACTATGATGAGCTAACTTTTGAAAAAGTAGTTGTCTTTCCTTTTTAAATTTTTTTTTTTGTGTTTGAGTACAACAACCACCAGTACTCAGTGTAATTTTGGAATAATTTTTTTTTTCTTAATATAAATACTTTTATTTTTTTCTGCATCTTTTTTTTCGTCGTTTCATATGTAAAATATTCACTAGTCTCATTTAACACGGGGTCGTTTGGTTGGGAACTAGTTATCCCAGGATTAATTATCCTGGGGTTAGTCATCCTGAGATAACTTATCCCACCCTGTATATGGGATAATTTATTTCATCACTATGGTATAAATGGTGGGATAAGTTATCCCAAATATGTCACCCAAACAAGACACCAAACTTTTACCCCAGGACTATTTTTTTATCCTAGGACTATATATTATTATCCCTCACACCAAATGATCCGTTATCTTCTAGACTTTTCTCATGACAAAATTGTCAAGTTAAATATAAAAAATATGATACTAATTTCAATTAAGGAAAAGTAAAATAAAAAAAATTCGATGAAGGATAAATATGGTTCATCTACCTCATTTTATATGACACTACTATCATTTAATTCTCTGTCTTCTGAATTTTGATAATGATTTTTCGAATAATTTCAATTATAAGAAATTATTGTTTTATAATATGTTATATGTAACATCAACTTAAGAAAGCATAAAGATACCACGATCATTCGTTATGTTTTCTACAAATATATAAGATTAAATAATATCTCTGAAATTCGAAATGGAGGCTATTTATAAATGTATAGATAATAAGTTCATTATCATACATCTTTGTCTAGATTCCAAAAATAATTATAATCAAAATTTGTTGATAAAAACTAAGAGGAGTCTACACAATTATAAAAAGTCTACCTAATTTAATTTTTAAAAAGATTTTAAAAATCAAAATGTTTAAATTAAGAATAAAAAATATATATTTTAACCCTTATGCAAAAAAAACCAAAATCCAAATTAGATAAAAAAAAATAATAAAATAATAATAGTAATAAAAAATTATCTACAAAATGTGTTTTGAGAAATGAGATTATGAAAAAAATAAAAAATAAAATAATAAAGGCATAAAAGACGGGAGGATTTGACTTTTGGTCAAAAGGCACGTATGTAGGGACCACAGACAAGAAGTCTATACAAAGATCGGTGCCGCTTTAAAAGAGGAAAAAAAAAAATAGTTTTTACACAAAATGTGTTTAAGATGAAAAATATTTTTTTAAAATAAAATAATTTTTTTAGTTATTTTTAATGTTGGGAAGTAAGTAATTATTTCTTTAAAATTTTAATAGCATTTATATGTAATCAACAAAAATAATATAAAGGTGGGAGTGGATGGGGAGTGCGGTCTCAAAGAATCAGAACTGGTAACCTGGCTGGGAATAAACATAAAATGTTACTTATTATTTATTTTTCTCTTTTTTTATAAACTTGTCTTTTAGAGAAAATATTTTTCAAAAATCTTGTCAAGCGAAATATATAAGTGATTGAATTGGTAAAAATTAAATTAATTTTATAAATAAATAAAAAAGATTAAAAAGAAAAAGGGAAAATAGAATGAAGTGTGTTTGATCCAACGTGAAATGTGTCATATCTTGTCAGTGAGCGTGAGAATGTTCCCTTTGATCACATACTATATACTAAACCAAAATGTCGAGTTTGAGTCTTAAAAATATTGTGTGAAGCCATTTTACTTTAATAAGTTATAGAAAGTATTCTTGTATTCTTAATTAGATTTGGATAACTAGCTGAGTTGACTCATAGCTCGATATGTTTGTATTTAGCTAGGTTTAGTTTGACTTGATTTCAATTAAAATTTGGCTTGGTTTAATTCGAGCTCGGTTATACTTTGGCCGAGCTTGATTGTCCTTGGCTCAACTCAACTTCATATTGTAAAAAGTTTGATTGAACTAGAATCAACGTCTAAATATATTTTTAACTATCTGTTTTGAATTTAAACTTTAAAAATGAAATCGCAGATAATAAAAAACACTTTAATCCTAAAAGTAAAACTATTATCAACACAAACATGTATTAGTCATGTCCTAAAATAGGCATCGTACACTAAATAAAAAAAAAACATAACAAATTTATCATTCTTTTGATTGATATTAAAGTTTTTTGTACACTCCTTAAAAGTTAGTATTTAACAGTTTTATGGGATAAGATATTTGTCAAAATTGTCTTTTATTTATTAAAATAAAGGTCTCACTTAATTATACTTTACTAAATGAAGTGAAAAATGATTTTTTTTTAATTACCTAAAATGTTAATCAACCTATTAAGAAAGTGCATACTATATGTATGATAAATTCCAATTTCTTTCGTACAAACAATTAAAATCTATTTAAAAGTCAATAGTCAAATAAAAAGAAGATTGACTTGTGTCTTGTTCCACGAGAATTCAAATTAATCAAAATTTCAAAATAAATATTATTGAATATCAAGTCAAACATACTCAAAAATAAATAAATGAAATCTCTCATTAAAGGCATTTCACCCACAACTCAAAGTCATGTCCTTACCTCATATAAAGTATGAGTTTCCTTAAAAGACAAGTTTCATCGTGTTATATGACACAACTCACAACTAAATTAATGAAATAATAATAAAAATATAAATTAATTCACATTTGGGGGTTGTTACTTGTTAATAACATAACAGCTAAGTTCTAGCAGATTAATTGATGTCAGAATATGTAGAGAAATTAGAATAATTACTCAAATGAAAAGAATCTAATGATTATCCAAATTGGGATTTGTTAATTTTATTCTGCTTTACTAAAGATATAGTGTCTAGATTGGAATAATTAACATAGTGCAAAAGCTTGATATATAACCAATAATTTAAAAAGCTATTTTCAATTTAAAAATATTTTTATTCTTTTTATAAAAAAATATATAGGATAGGGGCCACAAAGGAACAACATCAATGAGCTCTTATGGTTAATGGCATAGGTTCTCAATTTTTTTTTGGGCCACCTTTTCCCCTACTTTTTCTTACCTAGCTAGTGATTAAAATATATAAATGAATATAATTAACTAAAATGTGTATTTTTTTATCCTATAAAAGTATGTTATAATTGAATTATTTTTAGAACTATAATCAAGCATCTCTATAATAATATTGTTTGTTTGAATAACTTTATTGATACTATAACAAAACATACAATATAACATAATATGAAAAACTATTTAAATGAAAAATTTATTGTTATACTGAAATGTTATTATAGAGTACGTTTGTAATAGATTTTTTGACGGTATACCACCAATATGAAGTAATTAATAGTACAAGTTTAACATAAGACATGTTTAATTACATGGTAAAATGAATAATAAATATCACAACCAAAGGATAAAATGCATATTTTAATCAATTAAAATAAAATATACTTAATCAAATATCACAAAAACTAAAATCAGAATTTATTCATAATTGAAATGATAAAAAATTCTATCGACTCTTTTTAAACAAATAAATGAAATAATAATTAAAAAGAATATAAAGACCTTTTTATCCAAGATTCAAAACCTTGTGGTTTCTCTTATAAAGTTAACTTTTTACTAGCTGGTTATGAGCCCCACACACACTAATTTACTCATTATATTTTCCAATACATATTATAAAATTTTATTGCAAGATCAGCATGCTTGGGATCCTTGGACCATTGATCTTTTCTGGCATTTTTATTTTTTTTAAAAATCACAGGACTTAATTATTACTACTATTTGTTAACATCCAATGAATCTATATATTTGAGAGCAAGCACAGAATTTGATAACATTTTTAAATGGTTTGTGTTATGATCAAAAGGATCTTGTGATGCATAGTCTGTTTTTACACTCATTGCCTATGAAAAAAAATATGATTTTATTCTATGTCTAATATTTGTGTTACTAGCTAGCTAGTTCATGAATTTGATACCTTATAAGTGTCAATAAGTTGTTTTTGGCAATTGGTTATTTATAAATATGTTATTTTTTGATGGATATGCGACTGTTTTTATGATAAGAAATGAACTCTGAGTTTAGCTTAATCTTAAAAATTAACTCATAATTTGAGATTTTCTAACACCTCACGAGGAAGCAAATTACCTTAAAAATTGATGAAAACACCCTATTTGGTCATTTCATTTAATATGTATCCACTTTTATTCAAAAAATTTAACTGAGACCTAATGTATATGTAACTTCAGATAAAATTGTTTCTCTTCCTTTTCTTTTTCTCTTAGTTATTGTATAATAATATTTTTTTTCACTTGAAAGGAATTGAAGTATAATATTTTAAAGAAATAGATCTTAAATTTCTGATACGAAAAGTAAACTTAAATCGAGAGGGTGTTGTTAGAAAAGCTTGAAAGCATTGGAAAGTCACTAGTCTTTGCAAAATGAATTGTTAGATTTGTTGTTATTCTAGCAATGAATTTTGTTCTTTATGATATTTAAAACTTACGTTTTACATTTTAGACAAATTTAGGTGTTGAATCGTGTGATGGATAGTTGAAATTCAAAGAATAAGTTGCTATTTTTGAACAAAAGTTTGTTCATCTGAACTTCACATTAAAATACTTGAAGTGAGTACCATATATATGCATGATCAAATTCGTGTCAAAATGTCTCAAAGTATAGTCATAATATGTCTGAAGTTTGGTATTTCAAGATCATAATTTCACTAAAAATATTTGAAGTTTGTTCTTAACAAGGCTACATTTTGGACAAAAAATATCTAAAATTTGCCAAACTTCAAATACATTTTTTTATGACTTGTATGAAATAATTTCAAATTATGGTATATTTATATATTATAGAAAATAAACTTAATTACAATTTAAACGATGATCCTAAAATCAGGTATATGTGTCAAAGTGATACCATAATTAAAAAAATGCACGTCATTATCAAGATAAAGTTAACTACCATTGTAATTTTGAATTGAGAAGGGTTAAGTAGTTATAAAATTCAAATTCAAAAATAAAATAAAATATTATTTTGAAGCAATTCAAAGTTATTTAAATCACTATTAAATCACAATGATTGTAACTCAGAACTAGCATTCTCAACACATGATTCAACAAATATCTTAGAATTATTTAGTGAAATTATTGATATGAAAGTGATGTCATAAGACAATTGTTTTACGGAGCATCTATAAACATTCTTAGTAGACTTTTAGAATTATATATAAGGTTAAGACATAAGTGCAATTGGTTACAAGATATATATGGTCCTTGCCAAAAGATAGTAATTAATCAGAAAAGATTAGGAATTATTTCAAAAATTCAAAATAGGAATTGATTAATCTTTTAATGTTGAGAAAGAGGTCTGATATGAAGAGAATGTTTTAGCTTAATATTAGGTTACATATCTAAAATCGTAAATGATAACAACCTATCTCCAAGATTGTGATATTAAGTTTTTCATGAATAGGAGTAGATTAATTTGCCAACATTAAGCAACAAAAATTAGGTTTATGAAAATATATATTTTTTTATCGATGGAATAATTCTTTATAAGTTGACTTGTATGATAAAGTAAATGGATAAAATCCTTCCTCGTATGATAAAGTCAACAGACAAAATCCTTCCCTTTTATGAAACTACTTGAAAGTGATATTATTAAAAATATAGTGATATTTTAAGCAATATTATGAAGAATATAGGCACAATCCTCCATAAGAATTGAATTTCAGTCAATTCCTAGTCACAAAAATTTCTTATAAATTGAGAGATAAGATTCTCCAGCCTGAGCATCAAGATGTCTCACTAAAATGGTACTAGTATCCATCAAGAGCAAAAAGTTAGAAAGAAATAGAAGTGTTTTATATAAAATCACAAAAGATAACATACGAATTGAAGTTTGAATTAAATTAAGTGTCTTATTTATATGAGTAATACTGTCAAAATGAAAAGTTTAGATTAAATCAAGTGTCTTATAGTTAGTTGTAAAAATGTTTCTTTATATCGTTGATTATTTCTTATTATTATAAAATATATTATAGATTTTTATCTCTTTGAAAACTATGAAGGCAATTTTTCAAATTCCTTAATTATATTTTCATAGCCTTTACTCATTCATAATGTTTAATTACAACATGTAAAAGGGAATCAGGTTTGAACCCTTGATAAACCTAGCTCGCAAATATGGACAAGTTATAATGGGTTAAGACAATAATCAGGTCAAGACTTAATTTAATCCAAAAAAATTTGGGCCGAAATGGGGTAGGTAATGGCCAATGGGTTATAAAATGGGTCAAGATCAAACCCAACACAATGTTTACTAAGCTTAATTATTTTATTTGTTCTTTTAAATTATTTTAGTACCTAATAAAATTATTTTTTCTTTATTATGACTATAGCCAATATATAACATATCAAATTGAAGAAAAAAAAATTAAAATATTTTGACAAGATTTCTCACGAGTCAATTCGAGTTACATGATATCAACGCAATTTTTAATGGGTTAGGCTAATGAATTGACGTGTCAGTAACCCACCCAAACTTAAATGAATTGAACGAGTTGAGGTGAATTGGGTTTGATTTTGCCACTATTAGTAGAAACTCAACAATAAGTTGATTGAAAAATGTTAGAACGTACTCAACAATAGGATCTTTAGGTTTTTGATATCACAACAATGTAAACTCCTTAATTAAACATACTTAGGGTTGTATCATTATACTTATAATTAGAGAGGAGTATACAAGTACAAGAAAACAATAATCTTTTACTTTGGAGGTAACTAGTTATAGAAGGCAAAAGAGGACAAGAAAAAACTATAAATTGTGAATTTGTGATAATGTAATAAGCTTGAGAATTGCACATGATATAAGTATCGTTTAATTTTGTCACGATCCAGATCGTTGTGATTGGCACTCACCCTAACTCTTCGGTGGGAGAACCATTAATTAATTAGCTAACCTAAGAACTACACAACTTAATCACTTACTAGGCATTTAAAAATGCGGAAGCAGGTTTAAATGCAAGAGTCAAGGAGAGTTCCCATAAACTCCAAAACATCTAACGACTAACAAAACATTGTGGAAATTATTCCCTAGAACCTAAAAGTTAATGTACCAAAACTCTATCAAGGAACCATGTTCATTATCTAGCCGTCCCTTACAAAACTTCTTGAATGTTGTCACCTATAAGCTTGGATCTGCAAATTTGATCTTAATCCCTTCACAAAGCGACGAATTCGCTCTTTTAGACTGAAGCAACGTAGAGTACCATAATTGGATAAAACACAATTTTTTTGCCTTAATGGCTGCAACAATTATATTATGTTGCTCTATATTCAAGAACTCATCTTTCCTCCTATCCCTCAAGTTCAGGGTATATATTTTCCCATAAATTAAAGAACACTATAAAATGTCTCTTAAGTCATGAGTAGTGCATTTACTAGTCGGCACTCAACATGAGACCACCACCACATTTTCGCGTCTCACTTGAACTAGTATATTATAAACTCAACACCAAATCACTCTACCTTATCCATCTTATGAATCAGCTCATGACAATCAACAAGAAAGTCATAAGAATCTTCAGATTCAGTACCCATTAAAAATGAAGGTTTCAACCTTAAGAACATAATAAAAACCTCATGTTTGTCTTTAGTCATTACATGCTCACAGTGGGTCAGGGAAAGGTGTTGTTGTTTCCACTTCTACAACTCAATCACTAACCAGATACGAAATAGAGTAAAGAAGTTCAGATACCAATTTGTATCACCTAGATACCAATTGGATCCAAGTTATAGCACGAAAAGAGTATAAAGAAATGAGTTTTTCCTAAAGTCCTATAGCCTCTCGAAGAAAAGTACAGACGTCTCCGTACTGTTCTGCAAGACTATACTAGACTCATTTTGATACAATGAGTTCAACGAACCTAGGGCTCTGATACCAACTTTGTCACGACTCACACTAACCCTCCGGTGTGAGAACCATTAATACTAATTAGCTAACCCAAGAACTACACAACTTAATCACTTACTAGACATTTAAAGATGCGGAAGCAAGTTTAAATGCAAGAGTCAAAGAGAGTTCTCATAAACTCAAAAGATCTAACAACGACTAACAAAATATTGCGGAAATTATTCCTTAGAACCTGAAAGTCAATGAACCAAAACTCTAACAAGGAACCATAAGTCTAGAGGAAATGGGTACAACCTAATAAAACATAAGAAATTCTAAAGTACTAGTCTAAGTCCGAAAAATAATGGACTAAACATAACGAGAACTCATGGCAGCCTGGAAGAGCTAGCTCACCCTTTAATTCGAATCAATCATTGGTCTTCTAAACGAGGTCTTTCAGTAGCCGCATGAAGATGTCCTATACTCAACAAAGAAAGAGCAAGTGCAGTATCAGTACACAACCACAGTGTACTGGTAGAATCACGTGGCTATCCCAATTAATGATATATATATAAGTCATTACAACATAATAAACATGCACACACCGAACATATACAATATCAATTATCACTTACGAATAACGTACTATTTCACAATCTCAAAGATATATGTATATGCCAAGTCATTGGTCCTCTCACGGAACCCATACCCAAACTGTTAGTGTACAGGTACATAGTACCCGATCCAAGTTAGTGTGCCAAACGTGACACCCGATCCCATATATGCGCCAGAACGTGGCACCCGATCCAAGTTAGTGTGTTGGAACGTAACATCTGATCCATTCAACAAGCCACAATCACAATCACAATGTACATTCTCATAATCATACAATCAAGTCATGATTCATGGCATACAATTATTCAATCATCCTCATTTAGGATTAGGGTGATCAATAATGCAACATTCGCATACATACATACATACATGCATTATAATGAAGTAATCACCAACATACATCACACCAACATGAAATCACAACCATCACCTACCTCGAACAAAGCTTGAATCCTCTTAAAAAACTAAATTTTCCCTTTTCGGATTCTTTCCGTTTGCTCTAGGCCTACAAACAAACAACTCAATACGGGGATCAATAATTAAGGTCTAATTTACCCAGATTATGACAAAATCAATAACCCACGACCCAAATTATGATCCTAAAATGCAGCTAGGGTTTTTCCCACTATCCAAAACCGTTCAAAACCCTCCCCCAACGACATACAATCAAAGATTCTATGTTTTATGGATCGAAAAATGGAATTGGGGAGCAAAAATCTTACCTTTATCACAAAATTTCGTGGAAAATTGTCAAGAACTCGCCTGGGGACATCTCCTAGCTCTAAAAAATGAAACTTGTAGAATAATGACATTTTTGGGGTTTATTTCTGACTTAAGTCGCGACTGAGCCGCTATGGAGGGCCCCATCCTGCCCCCGGGGGGGGGGGGGGGGGGGGGGGGGGG
>JAJOOR010009474.1:0-15000 GCA_036250505.1 Solanum acaule
GTTAAAGTAAAGTCTAAACCATTTTCCTCGTGGGATCGACCCCAACCTACAAGTTGGGTTCTTTACTTGATAACGATCGCTTATGCTTCTTTAGGGAAGTGTAATTTGAGCGTATCAAATTTTGGCGCCGCTGTCGGGAAAAATTGGCTTTTAGATTTATTTTAACTACATTATTGAATGTTAGTCAAATATTTCCTAATTTTACTTTTTCTTTTTGTTTTTGTCTCTCTCAGGTTCTGACTCTAGTGTATGCCAAGTACACGGAGCCAAGGTGAACCACTTACTCCGTACGATCCATAGTTGAATAGAACTTTGAGAAGAATGAACAATCAAGGAGTTCAAGTTATACCTATCAGAGGCAATCTAGGTGACGAAGTAGAGTTGCAACCTCCGAGGGTAATTGGTGGGGACAACTAGGTTCCAGCTGAGAATCAATTAGGAAATGCATTGAGGATGTAGGATCTACCAGGCCCACGACCTATTGTCCTACCCCCTTTGCCTCCGGGGCACACATTTGTAGTGACCGGTAGCTTGATGCAGATGCTTACAACAAGGGGCTTGTTCTCGGGGTGACCATTACAGGACCGACATGCCCACGTAGCCAAGCTAAGGGTGGTTTGCAAAAGCTGTGTAGGTCGACCGAACTTAGATATGGATGTCATCGGGTTGCGAGTGTTCCCTCTAATAGGCGATGCTGCTATATGGTTCATTGAGCTTCCTTATAACTAAATATATACATGGGACCAACTGACGGATGTATTCTTAGCAAGATATTACCAAATATCCAGGAAGCTAAATCACAAAGATAGAGTCAATAATTTCGTAGCATTGCCCGAAGAGTCTGTAGGTAGCTCTTGGGACAGGTTCATTGCATTTGTAAGAGGTGTTCTGAATCACCGTATTGATGATGAGTCGCTGAAGGAATATTTCTATCAAGGTCAGGATGACAACAATAAAGCAGTGCTTGATACTATTGCTAGAGGATCATATGGTAAGTGCACATATGCGCAGATTGCAGAAAAATTGGAGAAGATCTCTCACAACAATAAAGCATGGAGCACTAGGAGGTCGAATACCGGGAGAAACACATTTGTCGTTCATGCTACGAACAATTAGTCTGCAGAGGAGATTCGTGAGGAGATGGCTCAAATGAGGACCGAGTTAGGTTTGGTATTGAAGCATGTGAGCGGAGGTGCAGAGAAGGTAAATACTGTGAATTACTTGACTAGAACGCCACCACCAGTTGAAGAGTGTTACTATAAAGAGGATGCTTATGTAGTGAATGATCAGA
This sequence comes from Solanum acaule, assembly GCA_036250505.1. Taxonomy (NCBI): domain Eukaryota; kingdom Viridiplantae; phylum Streptophyta; class Magnoliopsida; order Solanales; family Solanaceae; genus Solanum; species Solanum acaule. The sequence goes on from JAJOOR010009474.1 coordinate 1,292, forward strand.
TGGGGGGTCTCCGACCTAACGCTCAAGGATCCAACATGGAAAATTGGTGCCAAGGTCAAGGAAACCAAGGTCGGAACTATGGAAACTACAATCGAGAGGGTCAATATGTCCGGGATGGAAACTTCAATCGCGACAATAACTACAACCGGAACAACTATGGCAACAGAAACGATCGGGTTGGACCTTATGTTCCCCCTCAAAATTAGGAATCTGGTACTAGGGAAGCTGGAGGCAATCTAGCGCGTATTGAAGATATGATGCATAAGATGATGAGAAGGTTTAATGCAACTGATGAGAATGTGAAGGAGATGAGAAACGACTTGTCTGGTATTGGTCAAAAGGTCGATGCCCATGGAGTGTCAATAAAGCATCTAGAGCAGAAGATGACTCAGTTGTCTACTACAATGAACCCACATCAACCTGGCACTCTTCGTAGCAACACCATCCAGAATTCAAAGAATGATGGTCATTGTATGGCAATTACTACTCGAGGGGGTAAGCAAACCATAGATCCACCTATGCTGTCTGTGGTGGATGCTGAAATTAGAAAAGAAGATGATGTGGTGGAGGTTAGAGAAGAGTCTGAGACTGTGACAAAGCAAGAAGTGGAGATATCTCAGAAAGTGGTTCCCATACCTAGACGTCCACCACCTTTTCCGTAGAGGTTAGTGAAGAAGACTGAAGATGGTAAATATCGCAGGTTTATTACTATGTTAAAGCAGCTTTCTATCAATATTCCTTTGATAGAAGCTTTGGAGCAAATGCCTGGGTATGCAAAGTTTATTAAAGATATGGTGACAAAGAAAAGGTCTGTGAGTTTTGAAGATGATGATAGATTGCAGCATTGTAGCGCTATTGCTACAAGATATCTTGTGCAGAAGAAAGAAGACCCTGGTGCTTTCACGATCCCATGTACTATAAGGTTGTTACACTTTACTAAGGCATTGTGTGATCTTGGTGCTAGCATCAACCTCATGCCCTTGTCTATTTACAAGAAGTTGGGTCTAAGGGACCCAAAGCCCACTGCAATGAAGTTACTAATGGCCGATCGAACTGTGAAGAGGCCCATTGGTGTACTCCATGATGTGCTAGTGAAAGTGGAGTCTTTCATTTTTCCAGCAAATTTTGTGATTCTTGACTGTGAGGTTGATTTTGAGGTTCCCATCATCCTTGGGAGACCATTTCTTGCCATAGGGCATGCGTTGGTTGATATGGAAAAGGGACAGATGAAGTTTAGACTGAACAATGAAGAAGTAACTTTCAATATTTGTAGGTCCATGAAGCAGAGTAGTGAGCTCCAAACAATATCTGCTATAACTTACAGAGTGGAGAGTGGGACAGAAGTGCAAATTGAAGAGCGACTAGGTGTTGAGGCACTAGCAGCAGTTATGATGAATTTCGATAGTGATGGTATTGAAGAGTATGATGAGTTGGTAGCCGCACTCGATAGGTCTGAATATTGGTCCAAATCAAATAAGTATGAGTTAGATATGAAGAATTGCGAGTCCCCATCCGCAAGACCATTTATTGTGGAGGCACCGAAATTGGAGCTTAAGGCTCTACCACCGCATTTGAGGTATGTATACTTGGGCAAAGAGAATACTTTGCCGGTCATCATTGCGGCAGATTTGAATACGAGACAAGTAGAGTGCTTGGTGACTGTGTTAAAGAGGTTCAAGCGAGCTATTGGGTGGACTATTACGGATATTATTGGGATTCCTCCTTGTATTTCCTCTCACAAAATCCAACTCATGCCAGATCATAAGCCCAGTATCGAGCACCAGAGAAGATTAAATCCACTTATGCAAGAGGTAGTTAAAAAGGAGATCATCAAGTGGCTGGATGAGAGAGTTATTTATCTCATTGCAGATAGTAGTTGGGTGTGTCCTTTGCAGTGTGTGCCTAAAAAGGGTGGTATTGTGGTTCCAAATGAAAGAAATGAGCTTGTTCCAATGAGGCCCGTTATTGGATGGAGAGTTTGTATGGATTACCGGAAGTTGAATGCGTGGACAGAAAATGACCACTTTCCTATGCTATTCATGGACCAGATGTTTGATAGACTTATAGGAAAGGGTTGGTATTGTTTTCTTGATGGGTATTCAGGCTACAATCAATTTCTATAGCTCCAGAAGACCACCTTCACTTGCCCATATGGGACTTTTACTTTCAAACGGATGCCATTTGGGTTGTGCAATGCTCCAGTAACCTTCCAGCGTTGGATGATGTCAATATTTTCTGATATGGTGGAGGACACTATTGAAGTGTTCATGGATGACTTTTAAGTTGTAAGTGATTTTTTTGATCGTTGTCTAGATCATTTGGCTGAGGTGCTTAAAAGGTGTGAAGACTGCAACTTGGTGCTGAATTGGGAGAAGTGTCATTTCATGGTTAAAGAAGGTATAGTGTTGGGTCATCAAATTTTAGAGAATGGTATTGAGGTTGATAGAGCTAAAGTTGAGGTAATAAAAAAGCCTCCGCTACCCATTTCTGTAAAAGGTGTTAGAAGTTTTCTTGGGCATGCAGGTTTTTATAGGAGATTCATCAAAGATTTCTCAAAAATTACACATCCGTTGTGCAAACTACTCGAGAAGGAGTGTAAGTTCGATGATGCTTTTCTTAGAGAATTTGGATAGTTGAAGGAGAAGTTGGTTACTGCACCTATCATTATTTCACCCGGATTGGGGACAACCGTTTAAGGTAATGTGCGATGTGAGTGGAGTGGCACTTGGTTTAGTATTGGGACAGAGGCGAGAGAAAAATTTTCACCCTATTTACTATGCTAGTAAAGTTCTAAATATGGCCCAGAAGAATTATACTATGACCGAACAAGAACTTCTTGCGGTGGTTTTTACATTCAAGAAATTTTGATCCTACTTGCTTGGTACTAAGGTCATAGTGCATACTGACCATTCTGCATTGTGGTATTTGATGGCGAAAAAGGATGCAAAACCAAGATTGATTAGATGGGTATTGTTGCTGCAAGAATTTGATTTTGTGGTAAAAGATAGAAAGGGGACCGAAAATCAAGTTGCCGATCACTTGTCCAAATTAGAGGAAGAGGCTATGCTAAAGCTTGGAGATAAGGCTGAAATTAATAAAGCTTTTCTAGATGAACAAGTATTGGCTGCTTCTCATGATTTGATTCCTTGGTTCGCAGACTTTGCTAATTATTTGGCAAGCGATATTGTGCCCCCTGATTTGTCTTTTCACCAAAGGAAAAAGTTTATACATGGTGTGAAGAAATTCTTTTGGGATGAGCCTTACTTGTATAATAGTTGTGCTGATGGGATTATTCATCGTTGTGTGCCCGAGGTTGAGATGTTGACTGTACTTGAAGAATGCAATTCATCGCCTGTTGGTGGGCATCATAGTGGTATTCGGACTGCACATAAGGTTTTGCAGTGTGGGTACTACTGGCCTACCATCCACCAAGATGCTCATGATTTCGCCAAGTCTTGTGATCGTTGCCAAAGAGAAGGAGGGATTTCAAAGAGGCAAGAGGTCCCTATGAATCCTATATTAGTGATAGAGTTGTATGGGGCATTGATTTTATGGGTCTATTTGTGAGTTCATATGGGATGAAGTATATTCTTGTTGCGGTTGATTATGTATCGAAGTGGGTGGAAGCAGTTGCGCTCCCCAACAATGAAGGTAAAAGTGTCACCGCATTCTTGAAAAAGAATATCTTCTCCAGATTTGGTACACCGAGGGCTATTAATAGCGATGGAGGTTCTCACTTTTGTAATAAGTTTTTCAAGGCACTACTTGAGAAATATGGTGTCCGTCACAATGTAGCCATTCCTTACCATCCGCAAACTAGTGGGCAAGTTGAAGTGTTCAACAGAGAAATCAAATAGATTTTGGCAAAGATTGTGAATGCTAATAGAACGGATTGGTCAAGAAAGCTTGATGATGCTCTATGGGCCTATTGCACTGCATACAAGACCCCCATAGGTATGTCTCCTTACCAATTTGTATATGGGAAGTCTTGTCATTTACCGGTAGAGCTAGAGCATAAGGCGATATGGGCAATGAAGAAGCTAAATTTGGATTGGGGCGCCGCATCTAATCAAATAATGAATGACTTGAATATGCTTGATGAGTTTCGCCTAAAAGCTTACGAAAATTCAGCCTTGTACAAAGAAAAGATGAAGCGGTATCATGATCAAAGAATTGAAAAGCGAGAATTTGTGGTTGGTGATCTTGTGCTTCTATTCAACTCTAGGTTGCGCTTGTTTCCAGGCAAACTCAAGTCCAAATGGACTGGGCCATTTTTGCTCACAAAAGTGCTTCCCTATGGAGCAGTTGAGCTTGAGAATAGTGAAGGAACAAGGTTCATGGTAAACGGGCAAAGGATTAAGATCTATTTGTGAAATGCTGAAAGTGTGCAAGAACTGATTGAGGCCTACAATCTTGATGAAGTCTGAGTATTCAAGAAATTTGCATCATGCCGCGACGTTAAATCAAGTGCTGCTTGGGAGGCAACCCAAGATGTACAATCTAGCCAACGATAGGTTTCTGTTTTCCAGTTAGTAGTTTTCTTTGTTTAATTACGTCTTTGTATCAAATTAGATAGGTGTTTTAGTTTTTTTTAGTGTTGGCCAGAATTAGCATAGAGTCCGTGTCTAAAAAGTGTCCAGAAATTGTAAAAAGAAGAGCCTATTGATTGCTACATGTGTAGGTACACCATGAAAAATTTGTAGAAAATGGTCTGGTGCAGAGGTCTACGGACCCCATCGACGGTCCGTCATTCAATCCACGGACCGTGGATGGTGTCCATAGATCCCAGGTAAGCCCTTAAATTTTTCTAAGTGTAAGAGTGATCTACGGTCATCATCTACGGACCGTAGATCAACTCACGGACCGTAGACGGGATCTCGTGGGTCCAAACCCTAATTCTATTTGACCCGACCCAGACCCCCTTATTTAAAACTCCCCTAATTTCAAATCATTTCCACTTCCCTCCATTCACTCTCCAACCGTTTCACCACTCTATAATCTCCCTAAATCAATCCATAACTCCCCCATAAAATCATCCCTTCCATCCCCCCATAATTCCCACAATTTCTTTCCATTTACGAATACAACTCATTCCATATTCCACAAAAGGGTCCGGTGCTGGGTTAGTAACGAAGAGGTGATTCCTTGGTCTTGCTAAGCTTAGTGTCTTACCCAATCACCCCACTCCTCGTTGCTTGTAAGGTACGATGGCACCCAAGAAACTAGTCACCTACTCAAAACAAGGCAAGTCAAAATCTGTTGCTCCTAACTTCAGATTAATCGATGAGGCCACGGACACGGAACACGATCCAGTATACATTCGTCCAAACACAAGGACTTCTCCCACGGCACCCCGAACCACCAGAGGCACCACCCGAAAGGTGATTCCCGACGTAGTCACTGTCTCCCAGTCTGATGAGGAGCACACACTGATTGGGTCACCAACTGAGGCTTCTTCCAGTTCAGCTACTGGGTCTGCGTCTGGCTCTGAGTCCAGTCATACTTCAGGGTCTGAGTCCAGTCATGCTTCAGGGTCCGAGTCTGCTCATGCTTCGAGGTCCAATGCCAAATCAGCCACAGGGTCCAGCCAGAATGAACAAGCTGCCTCATCTGATGAGGTCACTAGCTCAGAGTTAGTACCCATACCAAGGAATGAGAACCCTACTCCAGTGGGCGGTGAGCCAAACAAATGGTGTGTTGAGGGACAATGGCAAATCTATCGGGATGCCAAGATGATTAATGACAAAGAGAAGATGGCCCGAATTGTTACAGAGGAGCGCAGAGCCCTCACAGGGAGCTTGCACACTGTCCCCAACATCCACCAACTTTTTAACCTTCACAAGTGTGACTGAATTTCTCGAGACCTAAGTACTTATAATAAGGAGATGGTATGGGAGTTCTAGGCCTCCTATGCCGCCACTCTCCGTGGTTCGATCTCCAAGCGGTCAAAGCCCATATCCCTGGACCCTCACACTTCCACTGTGGTCTGAGGTGGTCCGGTGGAAATATCACGTGCCACCATCAGCTGGTTTTTCTATGGACCCACCATAGGTCACTCTTGGTCATTAAACACAACGGAGTTTAAGTATAGGTGAAACATCGTGCGGAGTGGCGCTTTCTAGAGGAATTCTGAACAACAAGAGGCAGTAATACTATGGTTGGCTAAGTACATTGCTGCATATGGCGAGCGTGCAGAGTGGGTCGCCGCACCTCGGCTAGGTATCTGAAAGGCTACATTGAATTTTGTGGCCAAGTTCTTCTGGTTGTTGGTGCGTAATAGAGTGTCGCCGACAAAAGCTGACAACCAACTCACATGGGATAGAGCGGTCATGGTTGCAGCACTGGTAGCAGGAGTGGAGATTGACTTTCCCTGCATGTTACTGGCAGAGATTCACGAGAGGGCATTCAAGACCTCCACTACTTACCCCTTTCCATATTTCATTTTCCAATTGTACGGGGACTCTGGAGTGCCAATTTGGCATTGTGATAGGCTGATCCATCCTACAAGGACTTTGGATATATGCCTCATTCGAGATGAGGCAAATGTGGTGGCACCTCGTAGAGAGCCCCAGGTTGAGGTACCTCCCTTAGGCGCGGATCTTGCAGACACGGTGGGGCAGGAACATGGCGGTGATCCCATTATACCAGATCACTCTGATACTGTCCCGGCCTCCTCTTCCTAGGATGCTAGTATGGCTCCTAGTTCATCCCAGTCCACACCACAGTTAGGAGCTATTGTTGTGTCGTTGGCCAGAGTACAGAAATTGGAGGCTCAGTTGGCCACACTGCTGCATCACATCTAACCTTGGATGCAAAAGTCGATAGCCGAGTCCGAGGCCAGAATGGAGCGAAGGATGGAAGGCATGACGGACCAGAAGGTCCAGGCAGTAAATAAGCATCTTGATGCCTTTGAATTGTGAGTCCTTGAACGATCAGCCCCGGCCATAGATCTATCCTCTTTGCAGGTTGAGTTAGCCAGTATCCGGACCGATGTTGATGCCATTCTTGCTGCCCCTACAGTTGAGCCTCAGGCCACACCTACTGCACTGACTGATGATACGGTGCTGGATGTTTTATTCAGTGGGACCGCCGAGGAGGGGCTTGAACCTACACATGCCAAAGGTAAGAGGCACCGTTCTAATCGCATGAGGAAAAAGCTCAAAAGAGACAGTGTAGGCAGGAAAAGGAGGCTAGAAAGGCCTTGATTTTAGATGAACAGTTGAGCCAATAGAGGGTGCGTGAGAGTGTTGCAGGGGCATCGAGTTCTGCCCCAGTTGTAGAGGTCCCGCCTGTTGTGAGAGACATTGTGAGCACCACTGATGGTGCTATGATGGATGATGTGGGCACTATTGAGGGTGACCCAACTATTGTTCCAGCGGGCTCCGGGAAACCGGATCCACCTGCTCATGCATGATTCATCGGCGCTATGCGCCACAGGTTTGCTTCACCCAATCCACTATCTTTCACTGTTCTTGTATGCATTGGGGACAATAGCATCTATTTTTGTTGGGGGTGGGGTAAATGGATTGGGAGTGATAGGGTAAAGTCTGAGTAACCCAACTCATAAATCCTCTCTTGGGGTTTTCTTGCCTGTGTTCTTTTTCTCCAAGAGACTGTTTAATTTCTGTTGAACCGGCATGTGTTAGGATTGTATGTATAGAAACATGAACAAGAATGAAGCATGATGGCTTATGAAAAATATACCCGTCCAAATTTTGTGATGTGTGCTAGAATTGGTAGGGTAAGACAAGTTGAATGTGTTGGCTCTGAGTATGACATGATAACGAATCAACCTGATGGCATGACTTATGCTGAAACTTGAACTGGGTAATCTGATAATCTGATAATGAAACTATGTGCCAAGTGTGTGTGAGAATTGTTGATTGTTCAAACAATTTTTGTGCAAAACTAGAACTTGCCCGGTTAGTCGTGCTAAGACAATTAACTCTAGAAGCTAGGAGGTGATCATAGGCCCTTGTTCTAATAAGTTCACAAATTGCCTTAATGAAGGATCCAACCAAATGAAATAATTGCTCCTTTTGATCCAAATGCTTTGAGCCTAAAATTAGACCATTTCTTTCTAAACCCTGAACTCACCTTCCCATAAATCTATTATGTTGGCCCTGGTCCCTCCTTGGACATGTGCACCTCGACTTAGGTCAAAAGCCTAAGTTGAGGGTGGCTAATATAAAATATAACTTCAATCTTGGCCCTGACCCAACATTGGGTATTGTGCACCTCAACCAATGGAAAATCCATAAGTTAAGGGTTGAAAAACGAAACCAAAAGAAAAATGGGTATGAAAAGAGTCTGATGTTGAGAAAAGAGAGGAGTGGATGTGACTTGTTGAAAGCTAAAGAATAAGCATAAAACGCAAGAAAGAGATAAAACTGAAAAATAAAAAGATCTACAAAACCTAAAGTCACATCCATGGTTGAAGAAAATCAAAGGAAAGTAGGTAATACGGTAGGATGACAAAAATAGGGCAGAAAGAGGTTGAAAGCCTAGTGTAATGTCAAGGATGGCAGAAAGTCACTAAGAAGTACCCAAATGTACCACACCTGACCCTGAGCCTACGTTACAAGCTAAGAAAGCCCTATAATGATCCTAGAGTCTAATTTGGGGAGTCTAAGCAGTGAAAATAAGGGCAAGCCTATGGTATTGAGCACTAACTGTACTTGAAGTTGTTTCTGAGTGTGAGTATTGAATGAATCCTTGTACTCAAAGTCATAGTCATTGTGTGAGAGAAAAGGGATTTCGTTTGAAGTAAGGGAACTAGTTGCATTGTTGGAAAGTTGGTACTATGGTTATAGTAAAACAGTGTATGTTGTGTGTTGGTTGGTCGATCGTTGTCATGGCTTGATCCACATGAATTAGCTTATCGAGTCTAAGAGAACAAATTTTGCACCCGGAAAGTGAGTGGGATAGAGAGCCATGTGATTGCTTGTGCTTGAAATGCTTGCTTCTATACAAGTGTCGTTTAGAGTCTTAGTGCGCCACTTGAGGACAAACAATGAATTTAAGTTGAGGGTGCTGATATCCGTGAGTTTACGATATTTCTAATACATTTCACTTACAAGTTGTGTGTGTCTAGGGCCTTTTTGTATTGGTTTTTATGTGTTTTTATCATATTTTGCAGGAAAGATGTTCAGGTGCGGAATTAAAGAGATAGCTAAAAGAAATGCAAAAAAGGGAATCTACAGAGGTGATCTACGGACCGTAGGTCAATTGACGCTCCGTAGATGGTGGTCGTAGATCAGTAGCCAAGGCATGGAAGGCAAATCAGGGAAATCTGACCAAGTGTGGAACCACGGTGACCATTGATTATCCGTAGATTGATCTACAGACCGTACTGTTGATCCGTAGATTGATACTGCGAGGGTTCCAGTACTTGATTTTTGAAGAGTCTAAGTATGGAGCTACGGAGAGGGACTGACGGACTATAGATCGATATACGGTCCGTACTGCAGTTCCGTCGTTTGTTTCAGAGAAGCTGATTTTTGGAAGATGAAATAATTTCTAAGTCTTGGCTAACGGAAGGGACTCACGGACCATAGATCCATTGACAGTCCGTGAGTCAGTCTCGTGGAATGAAGACGCGTTCCTGTAACAAACTTTCCTTATTTTGTTTCCCTTTTAATTTAGGACTTGTTTTCTATAAATAGGGCATGTAAACCTCATTTTTGAGGGTCAAACATTATTGTTCTATTCTACTTAGATTAACTTGCAACTTGAGCAATTTTTAATTTCTTAAGTTCTTTTTGATGATTTTTGTGTTACAATTCAAGTTGAATTTCTGGGTTTATTATTCTTCTTACGTAAATTCATAATTCTTTCATTTAAAACAATAAATTGTGTTCATATGATTATGGGTAACTAAACTCTACAACTAGGGTTGTGGGAACCATAAGCGATTAACAAATTATGAATAGTAAATAAGCAATTCTTTAATAGTGTGGTGCATGCATTGATAATTCTTTCGGTTAGAAGTCTTTTTAGCGGTTGCAAACGTCGTTAAAACTCTCCTTGTTGCTACTTGCCGGACCAAGGAGGTAATCAAATAGAAAAGAATTATCAACATAGATTTAGTGTGATACTATCTAATAGGCTAGTGTCGATTGGTGCGAAGTAATAACTAAGCCAAACATCGATTATGATGTGTAATATGAGGTAAAGGTAAGGGTTAGTAAATTATAAACACGTAGTCGGACCAAGGTGCTGGGTGAAATTTTCTAGATGCCGAACCAAGGATTTAGAGATACCTAACTTATCACTTTTCATGTAGTGCACTAGGAAAGGATTGCTATTACTAGGATTACTGCACTAGGAAAGGATTGCTATATCCTAGTTATTTCTCTCATCTTGATAACAACCAAAACTGACTTTTGATTACTGATTATTTATTGAATTCTTGCAATTTGACCTTTTTTCCACACATTCAGCTCTAGAGAGTGAATGGACTAAGACGTAGGTTGTTCTTATTTGTCCATATTCGAATCACTTCCCAAGAACCCGTCTCATTATTGTTATTTCATAATATTTGGTGTTATAGTAGTTGATATTTACAATCAAAAGCCCCCTATTATTTGACATTCGTGTCACCCCTGATTTGAATTATGTTTTTATTCGATAATGTGTATTCCTACGATTGACTTGAGCATATATGTACTTTCTTATTTATTTTCAAACATGTACCACTCCCTATGGGATTCGACCCAAACTCATTTAGTTGGGGAACCTTTGCCTACTCCGGCCCCTGGGCCTTCAGGTATTTCTAGTGCTGTCCCTTCTGATACTCCCAGTTCCTCTGCTACTCCATTGCCCCCCAGATCTAGTACTGCTGTTGTTGCTGCCTCCCGGCCACCACTCACTCTGGATGCATTACTACGGATGGGGCAGCTAGCCCATTCTTCTGATCGCCGTGCTGCCAGACTTAAGTCCTCCATTTTGGGCATGATTCAGATAACCCTCACTAATGTTGTAACACCCTTGCGTGCTACCATTGATTCCCTTACGGGTAGGAATGCGATGTGCGAGAGTGGCCAAGGGGCCACTGAGGAGGTGACAGCTCTAAAAGCCGGTATTACTATGCTCAGGAGAGATCTGGACCAGCTGAAGTCCACCGACATATCTATAATTTTTGGGGTGGTGGAGATCCCAAAGTTGCCAGTTGAGCCAGATAAGCCTTTGGCTACCACCGGAGATGAGGTTCGAGCTGAGGATATAGTTGATCTCGAGTCTGAGGCATAGACGGATGAGGAGATGCTTGGGGTTGTTGAGGATGTTTCTTATGAGGGCCTTACGGAGACTAAGGAGGCCATGGTAGATGTAAGTGTGCATGCTTCTTTGACAGATACACCCTTGGCTAACCGTAGTGGAGTGCGTACTGTTGATGTGACTCCGGGCACTATTACCCAAGACCAGTGTGATGCACTGGGCATTGATGCCCCAACAAATGGAGCGACTGTTTAGACAGGATCTCTCTTTACCTCCCTCTCTATCTTCTTTTATTGACTATTTTAGTACTTTATTACATTTGAGAACAAATAGCTTTTGTTTTGTGGTGGGGTGAGGCCCACCTTTTGTGACTATTGTTCTGTTTATATATTTGGTTTTATGCTATTGATTGTGTTTTGGCACATTATTTTGTGGATGTTTGAGCTTGTGTTTGAATGTGGTTGTTCTCTTGCAAATTTAATTTTGTGACACCTCTTGTTTGTGTTTGAATGTGGATGTTCTCTTGCAAATTTGAGTATCGGTCTTGATCAATACCGATGAATTGAATAGTGCGCATAATCGAACAAATATGAATGTGCAGCTACAATGAGGCCTTATTAAGTTGCATGGGAAATATGTGAACTTTTTGCATCTCGTTGTGATTAGTCAGTTATCAAAGTGAGTCTCTTATGATGAACATTGCACACTAGCAAAAGTGTGGATTCTTGTTTGACATTGGTGTCAATGCCTTCTGTGATGAGCTTAATGTGAACCACGTGTGATGACACCTACAATTTGCCTCGTTGGTCTGATTGACTAAGTGATGTAAGCTCTGGAAATGAGCTTAGGCAACAATTTTAAAGAATGAAACAATTTGACATTATACCTCTTTTGTGGCCTACCTTGTGAGTGTGTGAACTTCGCTTGAACACCTTTTGAGACTTAGCCTTTCCTTAGAAGAAACTTGATGAAATTGTGACCTTTCTTTATCCCTTCACCTTAATCCTCATGAGATGTGGTTTGTGTGAGTAGCCAACTTAGGCCAAAAGCCTAAGTTGGGGTGTGGAGTAAAGAGAAGGTAAATCAAGAAGTGCAAAGAAATCCCCTTTACCCATTGTTTTTAAAAAGATGGAACCCCTCCATCTAACAAAGAAGAGTAAAAGGAAAGAGGAATGAAAAAGAAAAAGAATGAAAAAGTTTGAAATAAAGTTATGAAAGTTCAAAGAAAATGGGGTGTCCGGTATTCCATGGAAAGTGAATAATGGGGTGACCTAGGACCATAAATGAGAATGATGAGGGGAAGGAAAGGAAGTGTTGTTCGTACCACATTTCATGAGGATAGAAGCCATTGATCCTAAATGACCATAACTTTACACTCAGCACTGTTACAAGCCTTGGAAAGACTTTTTCGAAAAAAGGGCAAATCTATGGGTGAAATCATGCATTGTGTTCATCATTGTGAGTGTGAGTGTTGATTGTTTTTCCGAAGCTTTAAATTGTTGAACCATTGCGTGTGAATATGTAATCATTCTTTGTGTGAGGGCAATTGAGCACCATTGTTGAGCTTGAACTTGCATATGAAGCAAGTAGTGTGAGCTTGAGAATCTTTCGTAACGGTGAGTCACAACTTGAATCCTTATTGCACAATTGATCCTTGCATGAGTAAGTTGAGTCTCTTTGTGTGCATTCATGATTGAGTCTTGTGTAGCACTGTTTGAGACATCCTTTTTGAACTGTTGAACTTAAGTTTTACTTGAGGTCAAGCAAAAGTTTAAGTTGGGGGTGTTGATGAGTCCACGATTTGGACTCATTTAGGGCTTTATTTGGATAGATTTAGTGTCCTCAAATGATTATTTTGTGCTAATAACTAATGTAAAACCTTTGATTTCCATGTATAAGGATTGAGTAACAAAGCATGGACAATAATGGGCAAAAAGGAACACGACAGCTGAAAGAACAAAGAAAAGAAGGCCTGGTGATCGCCTAATCCATTCGGTGAGTCGCCGAAAGGCAATTTTCGCGCCTAAAGTTCCAGAGTGCTAGGCCTTGAAGGAGAAAATCAAGTTGGCGAGAGAAAGGAGCAGTCAGCGTGTCGCCGAGTGGTTCCGCAATGCAGCGTTGGATCGCTAAAAGTTACAGAACCTGAGGATGCTGAAGGCCAGAGCAAAAAAGCTATAGAACGGAGCAAGGGCCGATCGCCAAACTGGTCGGCGATCCCAACTTACTGCGCCGAATGGTCCTTCGCAACATATTTTTGGTGACTATAAATACATTTTGAAACATTATGTTTAGTATCAAATTTTATTCTAAACATTCTTTAGAGTAATTTTTGAGTTTGAACTCTGAGTATTGAGACTTAATTCCCTTAGCTTTGAAGAATTGAAGTTTTCCATTTTTGAGAAATTGGATGTGGGTCTTTGAGATTCTTCAATTTGGACCTTTGTAAAGACGAAATTAATCTTACCCAGTTGATGGAAACAAAATTTGGTAAC
>JAJOOR010009474.1:20000-31248 GCA_036250505.1 Solanum acaule
TTGCAAAGTTTAGCAAATGTGAGTTTATGTAACACTCCGTAAACTAGTAGGCCAAGCTAGGGTTTAGTGTGAGGGTTAGAGCCAAGGAAGAGGGCAAGGGCCAAGGGAAAGGGGCCAATGCTGCCCAACCTTCCCCAAGCATTGCCCCACTTTCACGACCTCCACCACGGCCCATTATGTGGCTCGTGCTAGATAGGAAGTAACTCCCCAAGGGCTTCCCAAGTTGGCTTCATCTTCATGAGCCACTTCACGGCCAGTGGCGAAGATCACGGCTCGTGGTGATGCCTTCAACTCTTAGGGGCATAGGAAAAGTGGCCTAGTCACTGGTCCAACACCATGAGTAGGACCACGACCATTGGTGAGGACATCGGCTCATGAGGGCTAGACAGTGGTTGGCCAAGTAAGGGTATTGTGAGACTTTTTTGTTTGAGTTAGATTAAAGTGAGGTCATTTTGCCTAAGCCAAGTACACCTTTATAAGTGATTTTAACCCTTTAAACTCACCATTCAAGTCATAATTTCCAAAACACCAAAAGAATCTCAAAGTTGTTCCTCTAAAATATTTCTCTCTCTACAACTTGAAGAAGAAGATATAGTTTGGAGCTAGGATCAAGGTCAAGTCTACAATCCTCAAGAATATGTGGGCTTTGTAATCAAGGTATGATAGCTTTTCATCCATGGATTCCTTTCAACTATGGAGTTCCCAATTGTGAAGATGAAATCCCTAATTGTGAAGATAAAATCCCCAACTTGAGTTAGGGTTTCTTCCAATGTTGTGGTTATTGATGAATGTTGATCAAATTAAGTGGTTATTGATTGTTTATGATTGAATTGATTGTAAATCTTTCTTTTAGGATGAAATTACATGTACCCATGTGTAACTGATTTCTAGAATGATGAAATTGATGTAATGAAGTTTATGCCATGGAAGGGGAAATTTATGCTTGAGAATAAAGCATATAGACATAAATTGATAAAGATTAAAGTTTACATTAAGAATTATGATTATTATTGCTTGAGATTGAGCCTATATGATGATGTATTATGAGAATTACTTAAGAGTGAAGCATGTGATTAGAATGTCTTGAGATCTAGGCATAAGTGATGATTATGAGAAGTATTGCTTTCTGAGTAAGGCATGTAGTTATGAATGTTGATTGTTAGGGCTTTGAGAGTATAGCTAATATGTTGAATTCTGATTTCTAGGGCTTGAACAGAGAAGTGTTTATGATAATGGTAGACTATTAGATAGAATTATTGTGGAAGGACTTTACCCTCATTATCTACCTTATGAATGTATGAATGCATGAATGTGAAAGGTTTTCTCACATTGAATGATTCTAGGTTGAAAGGTTCTCACCTTAAATGGATCATAGCACGTTTAATAATGATAGTTGATTTAATGCTTCAAGCACACCTCATCTAATTCTAGGTGTTCAACGATCATAAATCAGTATAAAACCCAACTAAATGAGTTGGGGTCGAATTCCACAGGGAGTGGTACGTGTTTAAGATTCAATTGGGAAGTATTAACATGCTCAAATTACTCATAGGAATAGACATTATCGAATAAAGACATCATTCAAAATTAATGGGTGATGTGAATGTCAAATGGGGATTTTTGTTTTAATTATCAACTACAAACAGCGGCAAACAATATGAAATAACAATAATGAGACAAGTTCCTTGGATGTGTTCGATTATAGGTTAATATAGATGAATGGGTAGTTGCAACTATTAGTAAATAGGTAGATATTAGTGAGTAAGCTTGGATATAGGGGTGGTAAACTTTCTCTCGAACAATTTACCCCGAATCAAGTTGATTTCTCTCGAACAACAACAAGCATGCAAATTAAGAACAACCCGTTCACTCTCTCGAGCTGAAAGTGTGGGATTGGGTTTAGGATTCACTCTCTTGAGCTGAACCCAGATCATACCCACAAACCATTAATCAATAATTTTAGTTCTAAACCTCTCACTCGAGCAAGCCAAGAACACGAACATAGAACTGCATTTCCAAACTATAAATCTTAAATTAAACCACAATTAATGATTAGACTCACTTCTAAATACCATTTAAACAAACAATTAGCAATACCCATAAACTAAATCAGTCCATAATCACATAATCACACCCCAAGAATTTTGGTTTTAGCTAGACATCATAAAAAGGTAAAAACAGTTACCAAATTGATTATCCATCAACTAGGTAAGTGTAGATTCATCCTTACATTTCTCCAATTAGAAGAATCTCAAAGTCCCACTTCCAATTTCTCAAAAAGTGAAAAATTTCAATACTTCAAAGCTTAGGAAAAACTAGAGAAAATTGTCTCTTCGGTTCAAAAATCAAAAATTAGATTCAAATTATATGATCTATGATACAAAACTAAATGTTAAAAAATGTATTTATAGTCGCCAAAAATGTGCTGCGAAGAGTCACTCGGCGAAGTAAGTCGGGCTCGCCAAACCACTCAGCGAGGCGCCGCTTTGGTTACTTACTTAGGGAAGTACCTCATACTGTTCAAGAGTATAAATGGACTTGGACATGCTTAGACTAGTATCTCATAGGGTCCATGCTAGTAGTGAACTTAGACATGCTAAAACAAGTATCTCATAGGGTTCAACCTATTAATGAACTAAGATGTGCTGAAGAAAGTATGTCATAGTGTTCTAAAGTTAAAGAGAGGAACTAGGTTCCAAACCAAGAAGTGTTAGCATAAGGACCTAAAGGCAGTACTTAGCAGGTATGGTATTATGGGATGCTATGCATGCATTGCACAAGTATGACTTAGGGTCACTAAAGAGAAGCCTTGAGATAGTATTGGGCTAGAGTTGCCTTTCCTAGTTGTAGTTGACTTAAGGTGAGGGATTTCCTTATTTATAAGAGTTGAGCTAATGATGAGGCCAAAGTAGGGTGAATATGAGTAGGATGAATTCAAGGCTATGCTTAGTGTGAAGGGTAGTATGGGATGCCTTCCATGCATTGCACAAGTGTGTCTTGGGGTTACCTAGAAGTATGGTGTCCTTATGGTAGAGAAAATCTTAAGAGTTGACCTTGTACATAGATTATGATTAAGATGCCATGAAGACCTAAGTATTGAATATGAAGGTGGACTATGCCCAAGAACTACCAAAGAGAGGTACTTAGCTTGGATGGTAGTATGGGATGCTATCCTTGCAATGCACAAGTATAGTTGGAAGTGGCTTGTGAAGTAGTTCTCTTGTAATATGAAGGACCTAAGGTTGAAGTATTGTATCCATGAAAGTCAAAGTAAAGAGTATGCCATGAACATGATGTATCTACTATACTCATTAAATATGTCTTATGTTGACTTATGTTTATATGATTCTTGTGTTGATGTTTATGTTATGTTCATGTTATTGTCTCCTATGCTTATGTCTTATGTTGACTAACCATTTGATATACTCTTATGATTTTATGCTAGCTTTCATACTTGGTACATTTTGTACTAACGCATATTGCCTACTTTCTAATCAAATGTAGGGTTTGGAGATTCAGTTTACTTGAGATAGACTTTTAAGGAGCTAAGGATGATTGAAGACTAGGTGAGTCCTCATATCTTCGAGGACAATAACCACATTCATTTATGTCATTTAATTTTATGTTTTAGACTTTGTATGGGCTGCGTCCCAAAGTTTTACATTATAAAGTCGTATTAGATGGTTTGAGACATAGTATAGAAAGATTTCCACTTGCTTTTATAAACATTTAAATTGTAAACAAAAGTTTTAAATTGTCTCGTATTTTCCTACTATCTCATGTTCAAGATATGCTAAGGGATTGTACGAGACCCCTTCGGGGTCAAGTACGCCGTGTAACTTCTAGGGTGTACTCCCGTGTCGTTACAAACATGCTATCAGAGCATAATGTTTTGGGGTAAATTTTAGGATGTCTCAAACTATGTCTAAGTAGTGTCTTATTCATGGGTGTGAGTCGAGACACATTTTATGAATAGAAGGCTATTGGATACTTAAGAAACTACACTTCTTCATTCTCCAAGTCGTGCCATAGATCTATAAGCTCTCTCTCTTATCCTCTATCCGTTGGTCCTTAGGTTGTTACTATTAGAAGGATGCTACAAGGAGTAAGGGAAAAGGTTGCTTGAGATGCCATTTATGGCTATGTGACTTGGTAAGTTTGAGATGATAGACTTTGATGTTGTCTTTAGTAGGAGTGATGTTTCATTGTTGCCTTTAGGTTATGAAAGATTCTTAGAAGAGTTTGTGTAGACTTACTCCCAAGGGGGGGGGGGATAGTGTGCCTACCTAGCAAGGTGATTATGAGGTTTTGCTTGGTTGTTGGTAGAATCTGACTTAGTCATGATGGATTTTTGAAGTATGTTGATGGACTGGTTGAATATGGTGTTTTGAGAAATAGCTAGGTGAGCTGAGTTAATAGAATCCTCTAAGAAGGGTAGAAGTGTAATTCACTTTGGTATAGAATCTTTTGTGTTATGATGTGAAATTTAGTGATGCCTAAAAGAGTTTGAATACGATTGTTCCCAAGGGAGAGGTGATGTGCTTAGGTAGCAAGGTCGTTGAGTATCCTTGATGTTCATGGATTAAGGATTTCAAGAAACATTCCACCTTAAGAGATTTACTGGGTATGAGACATTGCCCAGTTCTTATGTCTAAGAGAAAAGAGGGTAAGCAAGTTGCCTCTAGTAGTGCGGATGTGTAGCCTCAAAAGACGAATAGGTCTTATGCTCTTTAATCTAGAGATGATCAAGAGTGATCTCCTCATTTCCCTTCCGCTATGTGCTTCTTTTATATTTTAGAAAAATTTCCACATTTCTTGTCTTTTATGACTTGTTATGTTGGTCTTGATGTTGTCCTTTCTATGAATGATGTTTAGAAAAGCATGTGTAGGTTTGCTCCCAAGGGGGAGATAGTGTGCCTACTTAATAAGGTTATATGTGATTATGTAATTATATGGTTGCCATGACTTCCTTGTATGTATGGTTATGAAGAGGTGTAGGTTATGTTAGAATTGACCATATTGCATTGTGTGGCCTTATGTTATAGTATCTTTGGGTCATTGTGCATTTTAGTCTCCATGTAGTGTGTTGAGCATGTTGTAGCTAGGAGATGGTGTTCCTCTTTGAAATTTAGTAGATATAGAAAATCATGCATGTTGGGTTGGTATATGTAGTTCCTACTCTCTTGTGTTGCATTGACTATGCTTAGCTTGGAGTGGAAGTTTTCCTCCATGGTTGTGTGCATTTAGATGTAGTGCATGCATTTTGGGCGGCTAGTCTAGAGTTCTTTCCTTTAAGAAGTGTTTAGAAAGTTCATTGGAGGACGAATGTTCCCAAGTGGGAGATATTGTAATACCCCGTAATTTAGTAGACTAAAATAGTGCCACAAGCTAGGGTTCTAAGGGCTGATGTATGTGGTTAATGGTCATAGATAAGACATTATGTGCGTTGAGGAAGGGGCTTAGTAAATGAATGTTAAGTTACATGTTAGATCCCGTAGTGTAGAAGAGTATCTATGGAAAGGTATTTTGGTTGCAAGGACCTAAGCTAGCAAGTTAGAGTGAAAGAAACCATGTTCTTTAAGGGGACTTTTGGCGATGGGAACACTTGGTCGCCCAAGGGGATGAGCGAGTCGCCCAATGGTTCCCCACCTCGCCTAGTGGACTTCCCAACCAGTGACCCTACTGGAAAATTGGGCGAGCCAAGGGTGCACTTGGCGAATCGCCTAGTGCACTTTGCTAGACCAAGTGTCCAGAGGGCGAGCGTAGACGGGCAAAGTCCAAATTTTTAAGCTTTCACTTTAAGGGTTTTCATATGACTTAGAGTATAGGGTCAACTTCAACTGATGATATCTCTTAGCTAAAAACGAATTAGGTGGGCCTTTACCTATCCAATTAAAGGACTCTAAGTCCTTTTTCAAACTCCGCCAAGTTTGCCCAATTCGGATCTTGGAGTAAAAAATTATGCCCGAAATAGTGAAGCAATGTTAGGCTGGAAAAGTGGGTGAGCCAAGGGCCATTAGGCTAGTCACCTAGTCCCTTTGGCGAGCCTCGCCAAGGGGTGCAAAGGGCGAGCTTAGACAGGTTTGGTGCAATGTTTTAAGTTTAAACTTTGTGGGTCCTTAGTTCTTTTCCCAAGTTGAGTCCTTATTATTCTATTCCTTTCCTAGAAAATATATAAGCTTATTAGACCTAAGTGTAACTCAATAAAATCATTCTCCCTAGAATCAAAAGAAATCCCACTTCATGCTCTCCACATAATATTACTCTCGCTAAGAAGAACCCCCATTGAAGAAGAATGTAGAGCTTGAAGCTTGGGTCAAGAGAAAGTCCGTTGTTTAGAGATTGTTCTAGGGCTTTCATTAAAGTTATGTTTAGCATTTCATATATGAGTTCTTCCACCCATACTGTGTACTAGTTCATTCCCCAAATTGTGAAGAAGAACTCCAAAGCTAGTATTTCTTCCATTTTTGTGGGTAAAGTTGGGTATGACTCCAAATAGTTGGATAGTACCTATTTATGTTGATTTGGTATTGATTTATGTTATAATGAAGGTATTACATGTTTCTCATGGTTTCCCTAGTCTAAATTGATGAGGTGAATTATATGGGTTTATACCATGAAAGATGAAATTGAAGGTTCAAGGTAATCTGCGAGAATTGAGTTTATGAATGCCAATTGTTCAATAATTGAAGTATGTAAACATGTATTGATACTAGATTGATTATTGTATGATCAATTATGAATTGTAGTGCTTGAAGTTGGGACTTATGAAGAATTGTGAATTGAATCGCCTATGACTAAGACTTGAGATTAGTTTGTCTTATGATTTAGGTTGTAGTGATGATTGTAGTTTTAGGGCTTGAGTCAATGAAGTGATAGAATCAGTTGAACATGGATTGATTGTCAAGGACATCCTGCCATGAGTTATGAGTGTTAAGCAAGGCTTAACAAGTAAATCTTGGGGTGTATGCTTGGTTCCAAGTGGATATTGGCAATGAGTTCGAGTGTCACACAACATAGGGTCCGGACTCCAAGAAGAATGGAGAGCCACACCTAGTTGATGTGAGGACTATCCAAGTTAAAAGGGGGAACTCTTACATAGTAGAGTATGGGATTTCCCAAAGATAGGTTTCATGAGATGGGATCGTTCACATAGTGGAGTCAAGGATCCTAGTAGAAATTTCCACATCTTATGAACTAACAGATGCTTGAGAAGCATCTCATAGTATTCTAAAGCATAGCTGAACTAAGACTTACTTAAGGAAGTACATCATATTGTTGAAGAATATAAATGGACCTAGACATGCTTAGAGTAGTATCCTATAGGGTCCATGCTAGTAATGAACTTAGACATGCTAAAAGAAGAATAACATAGGGTTCTACCTATTAATGAACTAAGAAATGCTTAAGAGAGTACCTCATAGTGTCTTAAAGTTAAAGAGAGGAGCTAGCTTCCAACCCAAGATGTGTTAGCCTGAGGACCTAAGGGTAGTACCTAACATGTATGGTATTTTGGGGTGCTCTGCATGCATTGCACATGTATGACTTAGGGGCACTAAAGAGATGTCTTGAGATAGGATTGGGCTAGAGTTGCCTTTCCTAGTTGTAGTTGACTTATGGTGAGAGATTTCCTTATTTATGAAAGTTGAGCTAATGATGAGGCCAAAGTAGAGTGAATATGACTAGGATGACATCAAGGCTATGCTTAGTGTGGAGGGTAGTATGGGACGCCTTCCATGCATTGCATATGTGTGTCTTGGGGTTACTTAGAAGTATGGTACCCTTATGGCATAGAGAAGCTTAAGAGTTGACCTTGTACATAGATTATGATTAAGGTGCCATGAAGACATATGTCTTCAATATGAAGGTGGGCAATACCCAAGAACGACCAAAGGGAGATACTTAGCTGGGATGGTAGTATGGGATGCTATCCTTGCATTGTACAAGTATAGTTGGAGGTGGCATGTGAAGTAGTTCTCTTGTAATATGAATGACCTAAGGTTGAAGTTCTGTTGTAATGAAAGTCTAAGTAAAGACTATGCCATGAACATGATGTATCTCCTATACTCATTAAATATGTCTTATGTTGACTTATGTTTATATGTTGCTTGTGTTGATGTTTATGTTATGTTCATGTTATTGTCTCATACGCTTATGTCTTATGTTGACTAACCATTTGAGCTGCTCTTATGATGTTATGCTAGCTTTCATACTTGGTACATTTTGTACTAACACATATTGCCTAGATTCTAATCAAATGTATGGTTTGGAGATTGAGTTTACTTGGAGATAGGTTTCTAAGGAGCTCAGGAAGATTGAAGACTTGGTGAGTCCTCATAGCTTCGAGGATAATAACCACATTCCTTTATGTCATTTAGTTTTATGTTTCAGACTTTGTATGGGCTGCGTCCTAAATTTTTATATTCCAAAGTCATATTAGATGGTTTGAGACAAAGTATAGAAAGATTTCTGCTTGCTTTTATTAAGATTTCAATTGTAAACAAAAGTTTTTAATTCTCCTATATTTTCCTACTATCTCATGTTCAAGATATGCTAAGGGCTTTTACGAGACCCCTTCGGGGTCAAGTATGCCGTGTAACTTCTAGTGTGTACTCCTAGGTCGTTACAATCTCGCTCTTAAGCTGTTCCTCATTGATCTCCACCTCTTACGCATCGGCTGCCACATCCTCCACATGCATATCTCTGGTCGTAGCCGGAGGCATCTCAAAACTGGTTGGGTCATCCCGATCCTCAGCTGACTCAAATAGACAGGTGAAGTCTATAGATTTCAAATATTTCACGTGTTTCCTCAAATCTGCAACCTCGGCTTTCAAAGTTGTCACCTTCGAGGTAACCACCTGTCGACCCTCACAAGTCGCTACTCTCACTGTAAGGTCATCAATAGAAGTTTGAAGGTGTAACAACGCAGCTAGGATAGCCCACTCAATTATCCAAGGAACCTCAACCTCCAACCGGGTAGCCCACACATTGGCAGAATGGTCTAAGTGCCCCATCTTCAGGATCATGGCCTGAGTAATCTTAATAGGCTGGGAAGCAATAGAAGAACCAGGAACCTAGAAGGAAGTGGAAGCACAAGTACCTAAAGACCTGGAGGCTGGAGTTGGCATTGATGCCTCTGCAGGTATCGACTCAACATCAACCTCCGAGGATGTATACACCAGAACAACTTTCCTCTTGTCTACCTCCTCTCGAGTGTAATACCCCGAAAATTCTATGACTTAAGTTAGAGCCTCACCTTATGAATAATGACATTAAAATAGTTAAAATGATGTTTCTAAACCTATATTAATGCAATTGACTTGGTTTAGAAGAGTAAAAGTCTAAACGTCAAGAAACGACCAAGACGTCCGAAAACTAGAGAAGAATGTGTCCTAGTGTGTCCTTAGGTTTTGGGCAGGTTTGGGAGTGTCTTATGATGGTATAATCTTGTAAAAAGGTTTAAATCAAGTAAATATATGTTTATAGAGTCAATACGTTCGAATATGATTCCCCGGGGCCACCCTAAGGGGCCCCAACGATGACCCCAATCTTGGCCAAGCAAGCTGCCAAGGCAGCTTGAAGATTGCACCTAGAGGGAACAAGGGCGCATCGCGGACTTGCTCCCCCAAGGAGAAAAAAGTCAGTTTGTGATGTGGTCCTGTCGCGGACTCTACTGTCTCAAAATTTAATTCCAAATATCTTCAGGGAACAGCTCCGCGTCGCGAACTTGTTCCGCAACGAAAATGCTAAAATTCAGAAATCAGTTTTTACTTCATTAAAGAGTCCAAATAAGTGAGGGGTATTTAATGTACTTTAGGGGATGTGTATATAGTCATTTTTAAGTCACTTTACCTCACTTTTATCACTCAAACACAAAATACCAAAGATCTAAACCTAAAGTTCCTCCTTCTCTCTACTTTCTCTCTCTTCTCAAGAACTCCATTGAAAAAGATTGGAGCTTCAAAAAGAAGACCAACTCTCCCAGGTTTCAACTCATATTTTCGTGGTTGCTTATCACTCTTGGGATTCCTTTCCCCAAGAGGCCCCTTCAAGATGAATTTTAAAATCTCCAATTTCTAGGTTTCAATCCAGAAATGTGGGTCTTCTTTCTAAAGTGAAATTGATGTTATAAACTGACTTTGATTGATGTTATATGACCAATTATGGATGAATTTATGTTATATTGATGGTTTGATGAAGAATTCCCCATGAGACCCATGTTTCTCCTTCTTTTCCTAATTCTAACCCTAGCTTGTGTTGGATATTAATTGAAGGCTATGAATTGAATGTGATGTTATGTAATTCATGTTTATATGATGATTCTACCCTAGTTTATGTATAATTTCTATGAAATTAGGGTTGATTCTTTGAATGAAACCTTGAAGATTATGAAGGGAATACGTCAATTGCTTATATTGATGTTGATTATGTATTACTTCATGAATTACCTTGTATTATGTATTGGTTATGAACTAATTGGTAATGGAAGTATGAATGTCCCATGAAGGTCAAGAAGGTATGAAGGTTAGTTCTTCTTCGAACTCAAGTATGAAAGGTGAATTACTTAGATTGTAATGATGCTATACCTAATGTTTTGTTGTGGTGTTGATGACCTAGTTTCCTCATCCTTATCCCTCTACACTTGAATTAGCTATGAAGTATGTTTGTATGTTATGGTATGATTGTTAAATCATACAAAGGTAGTTCTTATTATTATAGTGTAATGTAAAGTGAAAGGTTTACTCACTTGCTAATTGTTTCTAAACTGAAAGGATTGTTACTCACTTATGACCAATACAAGCTATTATGGTAAGATGTCTACATAAGAGTCTAGTAAAGGCTAATGTGGACATATGTGATGACTAAAGATGATTACATAAAAGGAATTACATACTTAGCACTGAAAGGGCATGCAAATGAGATAGGGGTCTCACGTTTAGTAAGTCTGGCTCCTCACATGGGTTTCCTCACGTTTAGTAAGTCCGGCTCCTCACATGGGTTTCCTCACGTTTAGCAAGTCTGGATTACCAACGATATGTGTTTTCTCATGAGAAGGAAATCCCCACGTTTAGTAAGTTAGAGTTTCTAGAAGCAATCTCCTTGACCCTTAACTATTTGCCCACATAGGACTTTAGCTTAGTGGATCCACTTAGATAGCTATGTACGAATGGTTACACCTTAGGCAAGTGTTAACCCTCTTTTTTTGGTGTGGGAGTAGAACACCGGATTCCATGTAGCTCTCATGGTC
>JAJOOR010009475.1:0-37886 GCA_036250505.1 Solanum acaule
AAAGGGCCTGACACCCCTGACGCATCAGGGGCGTGCCACACCATTGCTTTGGGGGTGCCCCCCCCCCCCCCCCCAAATCCCAAACCCAAAAAACCCGACGAATGTTTCTTGCTGAATTCAAGGCCTAATTCATCTAAAATCGAATGATTTCCTCCAGAAATCATTTGGATTCATAAACCCAATAAAATTAGTCTTGAACTTACTCAAATTTCATTAAGAACATCACTAATTCGCAAAACCCTCACCTCAAGAACTCAACACGCCTCCATCGACAACAAATGAAGTAAAACCTCAAGCATTCCTCAACAACCTTTACATAAATGATTTCATGGGCAATTTAATCAACAAAATACATTCTTGGCTTGAGGATGAAAAAATCCATCACTATGAGAAACCTCACGTACCTCGAAAGAACTAAGTTCTTGGCTTTTTCCCCAAATCCTTGAAGTTCTTGAAACCTCTTCTTTTCTCCTCTTGAACTTTGCCTTAACTTTTCTGATGTTTTTAAAAAATTTAAAACTGATCTCAATCAGCTTAGACCCCTATTTTGGTGATTAAAACATTTAGGCCTAGTGGGGTAAGGAAAAGACCAAACTACCCCTCTTTAAAATGGATGGAAATGCCCTATCTAAAGAGGTTGCACTCAAATAGGCATAACTCCTTCATCCAAACTCGAATTTTAGAAAACTTGGCGGCATTGGGAAGAGGAATCCAAGACCTTTGATTTGATACCTCATGTGCCACCTAACACATTCTGAAAGTTATGGTCGTCTGAATTTGACCCCAAAACTTAAAATTTCAAGAGTAACTTGTACAAATCTCAATTTAGTTCTTTCTCATTTAGCTCTTTCTAATACCTAGGTGTTACAAATATCATTCAATTTTGCATATCATTATAGTGGGAGACATTATGGTATTGAGAACACCTATAAGAAGTTAGTTTCTTTGTTTTACTAAAAGGGGTTAAGAGATGATGTGATTGCTTATGTCAAGGTATT
Organism: Solanum acaule; assembly: GCA_036250505.1. NCBI lineage: Eukaryota > Viridiplantae > Streptophyta > Magnoliopsida > Solanales > Solanaceae > Solanum > Solanum acaule. The sequence continues at coordinate 999 of JAJOOR010009475.1, forward strand.
ACAATACTTTCTACCCTAGGGTTCTATAGCAACTAAGTTTGCTTTCACAGACAAATTTATTAATTCCAAGAGGAAAACACTTATAGTGTTTGTAGTGGATAGGGTGAGAAAGCGTGCCATTTTGTGTGTGTACCTCATCCATACTTAGCTCATAGTATGGCTCAGTTTATTCGTAGAAAATATTTACAAACTACATAGATTGTCTGAAAACATTGTGAGTGATAAAGATCTTCTTTTTACAAGAAAAGTTCGGAAAAAGTTATTTGCAATGTTAGGAGTGACCCTCAACACTTTCACGACATACCACCCACAAATCTATTGTGGAATTGTTCTATGATAGCGGACTGGGTGTTGGGGATGAAATTGCACTACTTTGGGATCCTAGATTACCAGCATTTATTATCATGTTATGTTGTAAGGTTGGTGATTCAATCATTAGGCCTGTATTGATTGATTAGGGGCTTGTATAAATTAAAGTTTTATGAAAATTATGTAAATGATTCAAGAATTGTAATATGAATATATGATGCTTTTTATCTCAATTTTAATCTTGTTTTTGTTCTTGTGCTTGGAATAACTGCATTCCGGGCTATGATGATTTTTGCAGATACCAAAATTTTCTTTGTTTTTCTAAAGCTAAGGCTTGGTTAGCAGTAAGAATTTGCAATATGACCATCTCCATTAGTTATTTATTCATATATCCCCCCCCCCCCGAAAGAAAGTGTTTCTACTCCTTCTCACCCTCCTCCTCTTTTTCCTTCTTCTGTGTGTACCAAACATGACTAGAAGTTTAAGTGATAGAATAGCTAGTTTATCCCAAAAAAAAAAAAGACACAAGATTATTTATTATATATGGTATAGTTGTTGCGTTAATTATTTTTAGTCATAGACGAACCATTCTTATAGTTTGGCCAAATGAAACAAAGGTTAGGGCTAGTGTTATGTTGTATTTTAGTCATAAATATTTAAGCCTTTCATCCTCATTGTGACTAAAATACCAAATGACACTAGCCCTAGCCTTTGTTTCGTTTGGCCAAGTTATAGGAATGGTTCATCTAGGACCAAAAATAATTAACACAACAACTATACCACATATAGTAAAATCTCTTAAGCTTTCTATCACTTAAACTTCTTGTCATGTTTGGTACACAAAAGGAGGAGAAGGATTTAGGGTTGAAAGGAGAAGAAGCACTTTATTTGCGGGCAAAATATATTAATGAAACTAATTGTGAAGATAGAAGAGGGACATTGAAATATATCGAATATTCTAAGCTTTCTCTGAATTTTCCCAAAGTTACAACAGATGAGTCTTAACCACCTTAAGGTTTACTTAGCATTGAACTCTCACTACCTCTCCTTACAAAAACCAAAGCAAACACCTAAGGTTGAATAAAATAATGGTTTCCTAAAGTATCTCATGTCTGGGCAAAAAGAAAATGAATATCATGCTTTTTTGGCTACTATTTATTGAACACGTGTGTTGCATGTGTATTCTAGGATAAGTAATAGTTTGTCAAAATAGTTAGCAACCAAGTAGTTTTGTCACACACAACTAGTAAATTAATCACAATTAGCAACCAAGTCACGCATAAGCATCAAATTCATCAAGTCACAATAATCAATCTCTGACCGGAACCATTTGTCATATGCTTTATCAACACTTATCGGAAAAACCTTGGCATAAAAGCACTTTCTGGAGAAGACCTTAGCATCATAAATCTTCACAAGTCTGAAAACGGTATTCAACAATTAATGCACACAAGAAAGATCACACTACATGGAAGAGACAACAAATCATACAATCCAAGTCCACATTCATGCTTTCAAGCATTTCATTAGTAAATCAACAAGGGTAACAATAAGCAATTCACATCATTATGTTTATCGCATAGCCTTTTTCATCTCAACCCTTTTTTATTCATTTAGATGTATCAATTGGACAATTAAACCCTTCACCTTATCCCTGTTACTCCCAACACACATGCAACGAAGGAAGAACACGTATTCTACTAGAATACACGGTTTATGAGATCACTTCCCTTAAATCAAACAATAAATCACTCCAAGTTTTGAGTCTTCCCCTTCCAAATCACATCCAAAGCTGCACAATCTTTTTACAAGAAAGTACTCAAAATAAATTTTCCGAAACAACAATACCCACATCAATTCTCTTGAAAAATGAGTCAATCAACACAATACCCAATTCCAAAAATAAGGTTCGAATCCAAAATATAATAATTAGAAATAGTACTCAAGGATTTAGGAACTAAAGAAATTCAACACATGATGGCCTATGCCAATAGGGACTTTACGGTTCCCGTGAACACAAATATGGGCACGGCGGCATCTATAGTGAGGGACTTCACTAGAGTGAATCCCTTGGAGTTCCATGGTTCTAAGGTTGAGGAAGACTTCAAGAGTTCATTGATGAGGTTTACAAGGTGTTCATGATTATGGGAGTAAAGCCAGTGGAAAAGGCGGAGTTGGACGCTTATTAACTTAAGAGTGTTGCTTAAATTTGACTCAATCAATGGAAAGGAGGGAAACCGGAAGATGTGGGTCCTTTCGATTAGGAAATGTTTAAGGTTGGTTTCCTTGATAGGTTCTTTCCCATTGAGATGAGGGAGGCAAAGATGCTTGAGTTCATCAACCTTCATCAAGGAAGTATGAGTGTGAAGGAATATACTTTGAAGTTCAGAAAAAATTGTCTCGATATGCTGCCATAATGGTTGCCGATCCTAGGACAAAGATGAGTAGGTTTGCTTTGGGTGTGTCCGAAATGGTTGTTAATGAATGTCGTACCACCATGCTTCTTAATGACATAGATATTTCTCATCTCATGGTTCATTCTCAACAAATCAAAGAGGAGAAACTTAAGGAAAAGTCTAGGGAGACAAATAGGGCTAAAACCGGTGATGGTAGTTTCTCACATGCAGGGTCCGATTGGCATGATGGTACTAGATTTTGACAAAGGTTTTCCGGTAAAGGTTCCTTCAAAGTTCCTTCTAAGTTAAAAAAAGATGGGGTTTCTAACCCTAAGCCTCAGGGAGGATATGGTAGTGTGTCCTTATTGCCTACTTGTACTAATTAAGTGTGGAAGGAAGCATAAGGGAAAGTGTTTAGAGGGTTCCAATGCTTGTTTTGGTTGTGGTAAATGGACCACAAGATAAGAGATTGTCCCTCACTTGTTAAGAATGAAAGAGATAATCACCGAAGGGCTCAACCAAATCCTTCATCCAGTCCAAGTAGGTCGGGTTCAAATGCTTCCAAGCAAAACCAATTTTATGAACTTCACACTCATTATAAGCAACAGGGTTCTCTCGATGTGGTTACCGGTATGTTGAAGGCCTTCCAACTTTATGTTTATGTATTACTTGATCCCGATGCTACCTTTTCTTTTGTGACGCCATGTGTGGCTATGAAGTTTGATGTTCTTCCGAATATGTTGTTAGATTCTTTTTCTATCTCTACTCCTATTGGTGATTCTGTTGTGGCTAAGAGATGGTCTATATAAAGTGTCCCGTTTCCTTGTCCCATAGAGTTACTCTTGTTGATTTGGTGGAGCTTGATATGCTAGATTTTGATGTTATCCTTGGTATGCATTGGTTACATTTTTGTAATGCTTCTATTGATTATAGAACCCGTGTAGTCAAGTTTCAGTTCCTGAATGAGCCTATCCTAGAGTGGAAATGGGGAAATTCTATTTCTAAGGGTCAGTTTATCTCTTGTCTTAAAGGTAGAAAGTTGATTTCTAAGGGTTGCATATACCAACTAGTTAGGGTGAGGGATGTGGATTCCAAAACCCTTACTCTTGAGTCGGTCCCTATTGTTAATGAGTTTCTAAAAGTGTTCCCAAATGATCTACCTAGTATTCCTCTTGAATGGGAAATAGACTTCAGTATTGACCTTCTCCTAGATACGCAACGTATCTATATTCCTCCTTAACGAATGGCTCCTGCAAAACTTACAGAATTAAAAGAGCAATTGAAAGACTTGTTGGATAAGGGTTTCATCCGACCAAGTATCTCTCCATGGGGTGCTCCAGTCTTTTATGTTAGAAAGAAGAATGATTCTCTTCGTATGTGTATAAACAATCGAAAGTTGAATAAGGTTACCGTTTAGAATAAGTATCCTCTCCCAAGGATAGATGATATATTTGAGCAACTTCAAGGAACGAGTTACTTCTTAAAGATTGACCTTCGGTTGGGTTATCACCAATTGAGGGTGAAGGAAAATGATATGCCGAAGATGGCTTTTAGAATCCAATATCGTCATTTTGCATTTTTGGTTATGTCTTTTGGTTTGATTAATACTCCAGCCGCTTTTATGGATTCGATGAATAGGGTGTTTAGACAATACCTTAACATGTTTGTGATTATGTTCATTGATGATATATTGATCCATTCGAGAATTGAGGACGATCACATCTATCATTTGAGGATTGTGTTGCAAATCCTCCATGACCAACACCTCTTTGCAAAGTTTAGAAACTGTGAGTTTTGCTTAAGGTCTATGGATTTTCTTGGTCATATTGTTTCAAGTTAGGGCATCGAGGTAGATCCTAAGAAGACGGATGCAGTTAAGAGTTGGCCTAGACCTCTATCCCATTCGGATATTAGGAGTTTCTTGGGTTTGACTGGTTATTACAAAAGTTTTATTGAGTGGTTTTCTTCCATTGCTTCTCCATTGACAACATTGACCCAAAAGAAGGCTAAGTTTGTGTGGTCTGAAGCTTGTGAAAAGAGTTTCCAAGAATTGAAGGATAGACTCACTTCCGCTCCGGTATTGAATTTACCGGAAGGAACTAATGGTTTCGTAGTTTATTGTGATGCCTCAAGGATTAGTCTAGGATGTGTACTTATGCAACATGGGAAACTTATTGCCTACGCTTCAAGGCAACTTAAGATTCATGAAAGGAATTATCCTAGCCATGACCTTGAACTAGCGGCAATTGTTTTTGCCTTAATGATTAGGAGTCATTATTTTTATGGTGTTCTTGTCGATGTCTTTACCGACCACAAGAATTTGCCATATGCATTTAATAAGAAGGATCTAAATCATCCCCAAGGAAGGTGGCTTGAGTTATTAAAGGATTATGATATGACTGTCCTTTATCACCCCAGTAAGGAGAATGTGGTGGAAAATACTCTTAGTCGGTTATATATGGGTAGTGTTTCTCATATAGAAGGTTGTAAAAATGAGTTGGTTTGAGATTTTCATAGATTGGCCCGGTTGGGTGTTCAGTTAGTGGACTCCACCAAAGGTGGTGTTATGATTCACAATGGCTCAGAATCGTCTTTTGTGGCGTACGTGAAAGCCAAGCAAGGTCTTGATCCGACTTTGGATGAATTAAAGGAAGCAGTCCTTAAGCAATTCCTTGAGGCTTTCTCCCAAGGGAGGAGAAGAGTTCTTAGTTATCAAGGTCGTTTGTGTTTTTCTAATATAGACGACTTGAGGGAATAGATCTTGTCAGAATCCCATAGTTCTCGGTATTCCATTCACTCAGGGCCACCAAGATGTACCATAATTTGCAGGAGATATATTGGTGAATGGAATGAAGAATGATATTGTGGAATTTGTGGCTAAGTGTCCTAATTGTCAACAAGTGAAAGTTGAGCAGCAGAAACTGGGAGGTTCGTCCCAAGACATTAGCATTCCTACTTCGAAGCTGTAAGATTTGAATATGGACTTCATTGTTGGTTTGCCTCGCACCCAGAGACAACATGACTCGACTTGGGTTATAGTAGATCGAATAACAAAATTGGCTCATTTTATTCTCGTTAAAATCTGTTATTCGGCGGAAGATTATGCTAGATTATACTTGAGAGAAATGGTAAGGTTGCATGGAGTACCTTTGTCCATTATCTTTGATTGTGGTACTCAATTCACTTCTCAATTTTTGAAATCTTTTCTAAAGGGTTTTCATACTCATGTTAAGTTTAGTACGACCTTTCACCCCCAAATCGATGGAAAAGTGGAGGGTACTATCCAAACTTTGGAAGATATCTTGAGAGCATGTGTGATTGATTTCAAGGGTAATTGGGATGATCATTTTCCTTTGATTGAGTTTGCATATACCAATAGTTATCACTCAAGTATTGGTATAGCTCCATTTGAGGCATTGAATGGTAGGAGGAGAAGATCTCATATAGGTTGGTTTGAGGTGGGCGAAGATACTTTAATTGGTCCTGAGCTAGTACATGAGGCTATGGAGAAAGTTTGACTTATTAGAGACAGGCTGAAGACGACTCAAAGTCGGCAAAAGTCATATGCCGATGTTCAAAGAAGAGATCTTGAGTTTAATGTTCATGATTGAGTTTAATTAAAAATTTCACCCATGAAGGGTGTAATGAGGCTTGGTAAGAAAGGGAAGCTTAGTCCTCGATATGTATGCCCGTATCTGATTTTGAGGTGTATTGGTAAGGTTGCTTATAAACTAGAATTGCCTAATGAATTGGCATCAGTGCATCCGGTTTTCCATGTCTCTATGTTGAAGAAATGTGTTGGTGATCTGACATCTATAGTCCCCTTAGAAGGTTTGGGAGTTATGGAAAATCTTTCTTATGACGAAGTTCCGGTTGAGATTTTAGACCGGCAAGTCAAGAAGTTGAGAAATAAAGAAGTTTCTTCCATGAAAGTGTTGTGGAGGAATCAAATAGTTGAGGGTGATACTTGGGAGGGCGAGGCCGATATGATGTCCCGTTATCCTCATCTCTTTCCTTCTACCCCTACTCTAGCTAGAGGTAATGAATTCCTCATGGTTTACTCTTTTGATGTAATGTGTCTTAGCTATTCCCATGATTTCCTCATTTATGCATGTACATGAAAAAGGCTTAAGTTTGAGAAAATAATTCAACTTGATTGATTCCTACATGTTTATGTGCATTTGAGTATGAGTTGCATATAGACTTCATGATATGATATTTTGAACATGCTTAAGCTTGGAGTTGATGTGTCCTTCTCGAATATGTGCAATTATGTGTTTGCATGCATGAAGGGCTGCTAGATTTGAGTTCTTTTCCTTCATGTGATATCTAGGATCCCATTAGAGGACGAATGTTCCCAAGGGAAAGATAATGTAACACCCTGGAATAGAGAAACCTATAAAAGGGAGGCAAGTGTCACCAACCCTCCACTAAGCCATGGCACCCTTCATGGAGCCCTTCATGGGTTGTGAAGGGAACGATGGCTCATGGTGGTACCCTTGGTGAAGAGGACAGTGTTTTCCCCAAGGCCAGGCTCCTATAGAGAGCACCCAGACGGCTCGTGGTGGTGGCCGTGAAAGGAGACAGAATCCCTCAAGCTACTAGTCTAGGGTCACGACTGCCCAGACGACTCGTGTACCCTGAGACAGCTCGTATGGGCCTCCATCTCGAGGTTCTCTCCAGCTATAAGCCAGGGTCAGTTGGGTCTTTTCCCAATTATTTTTTTATGATACAATGTCGTTTTACCCATACCTAGGACCCCTATATAAGTAATTTTAACTCTAAATTCAACCCATTCAAGTCATTCTCTCTAAAATTCAAAGAAAGAACAAGTCTTTCTCTCCCAAACATTTCTCTCTCTAGAAATCTTGAAGAAGAAGGGTTCAACCCAGGGTTCCAAGGCAAGTCTCAATTCCACCATTGAAGGCAAGCTTTTGTCATTGAGATATCATAGATTTCATCCATGGATTCCTTCCATTCATGGAGCTCCCAAATTCTCCTATTTTCAAAGTTAAAAATCCCTAATTGAGTTAAGATTTTTTTCTATGTTATGGGTTCTCTTTATTATTGATTTAATTGATTGAATTATGATCTCTTATGCATGAATTGAGTTAATTCTATGGTATTGTGATGATTCCCCATGAACCCATTTAGTTCCCATGTTTTCCAAATTATGATGATATGATGTGGGTTTTGGATTATGAATTAAGAATTTATGAAATTAAACATGTTCTTATGGAATTTATGTAAACGTTTTAAGGATTCTTTGTGAGTGAAGTATCAATGATAATGTTGTTGTTGTGTTGTTGAAAGGATTTTCTTATATACACATGATAGCATGATTCTGAAAGGTTTTCTCACATTATAAGGGCTCTTAAGCTTGAAAGGTCTTCTAACCTAAAATGAACCAATGGTTAAGAAGTTATGTAAATGATGAGGCAAGAGGCGATTACCCATGCTATCTAATTGAATGACAAAAGGTGATTACCCATGTCACATGATGTAACGACAAGAGGCGATTACCCATGTTCCTTTAAGAACTAAGATGAATAGGATTAAGAACTATTCCATGGAAGTCAAGCTTAGAAGCGAGTGGACAAGTGGGGATTAACCATATCCCATAAACTATGTGCCAACATAGGATTGTCTAGATAGACATTAGCTAGTGGATCCACAATAGCTAGAAGTTAATGGTCCTTACCTTGGAAAGTAGGACAACTCTTTTCGGTGTGGGAAACACCAGATTCTCTGTTTCTAGCTCACATGGTCTTATATGTTGGTTAAGGCTACTTCCCACAAACAACTAAAGTTATGATGAACCAAGGTTACTTCAATAAGTATCGTAAGTATGTTTTAAGATGATGTTCACTTGCATTGATCATGTTTTATGACTTATGCTTCCTAACTCTCAAGTTTGATGTTTTAGCTTGATCATTGCATGCTCGTGAAAATGTCCTATCTTAGCATGATTTAAATGTTTATATACTTGGCTATCATACTTGGTACATATTTTATACTAACGCATACTCTTGCCTACATTTCCCCAAATGTAAGGTCCGACAGTCAGGGTCCTTCGTTATGTGGCTAAAAGTTGATTTGAGAGATTTCGAGCTTTGGTGAGTCCTTATACTTTTAGGACCGGATTTTCATTGTTTTCAATTTTCTTCCTAAGTTTCATTTTTGGACATGATGTATGGGCTAGGACCAAATTTCATTCTTATGTACTAGATGGCTAATGAGACATGTGTTTAGACTTCCTATTTACTTTTATAAAACAACTGGACTTGAAATGCTGTTCTTTCTCTCTTTTGTTCTATTTCTTATGTTATGAATGCTAAGCGGCTTGTATGGGGACTCTCGGGGTCCTAAACACCATGTCACGCCTAGGGGTACCTTGGGTCGTGACACTAAGACAGAGGAAATGGTTGGAGTTACTTAGGGATTATTAAATGAGTATTCTCAATCACCTTGGTAAGGCTAATAATGTTGCTGATGATTTGAGCATGTTATCTGTCACGCCCTGAGCTGCCCCCGAGACACGGACACGGGACCTAGGACCACAAGTGATCCTAAGCTAACCCTGTTGGCATGATCACGAGCATACTAAAAATAATAAATTGATGCGAAAGCTAAGTCATAAATAAAATGAAAAGATGGGGAATACCTATATACTATAACTGAGATATATGAAAACTGATGAGTTTAATACAAAGAAAATATTAACTCAATATTAAGCTGAATCTAACTATGTCTGAAAATAAGGCTCTAAACTGACTAGAAGTGTTGGGACATGCCCCAACTAGATCTAGCAAAACTGAAACTAAAGGACTAAAAATACTGAAAAGAAACTCATGACTATTGTCCTCGGAGAATGAGGACACACCACTAATTCTGCTGAACTGAAGATCGGGAACCAATCTAAGCGTGATATGGATGCTGAGAACCTGAACCTACATCACGAGAAGATGTAGCGTACATATGCGTCAGTACTTTAAAGGTACTGAGAATGCAAGATAAAGTAAAGCTAAAATAACATATAACTGAACAAAGTAATAAATCAATGAAATAATCTAAACATGACATAGATGCTGAATACTGAGTTAACTGAATGCAATGACCAAATTTATAACATGATGAAATTGAATACTGACTGTACTATAAATGAGGTCAATGCAATAGAATATGAGTGAACTGTGGGAGCTACTAATAGCTGACAATAAAACCACATAAACTAAATGTGGAGTCCGATGTATACGCCCCATCGAGAGGACCCAATATACCTGACCAAAGGTATAGAGGCATGACTGGCGTGATCACTAACTGATATTGCCCACAGAGGGGACTTACACCTACGTGGCTCGTAGTTCTGGGACTATATGGGTACGCTAAACCCTAGTCCAACTTGGTATTATGCTACTCCCAATAGATTAAGTGGTTAGCATATTATGACTGAGTTTCTGTATATAATGGATAGCTAAAAATTGAACATGCAATCTGAGAATGTAACAATTAATCTGATAATGATACATTCAGAAACTGAGGCATGTATAACTAAATACATTATGACTGAAATACTGAATGGCTCAAAATACTGACATGCAGATACTCATACTTGAAAACTCTTTCTTAGAAAACAATTCAAAATCATATTATACTATGATCATTGATGACTTAGGAAGTCATGCTGCATAAACATTGATGGTATATCTAGATACCATTTTGTTCATACATTTATGACCTACTCGATTGTCATACTAATCATGTTTTAGAATCTCTTTCTGATAACTCAAAATAGGGTTTATGCTGAAATATACTGATAATGTGGCATTCAAAACTGGAGCATGTATATCCGAATAACTAAAATATCTGACCTAGCATGTGTAATTCAAGAAATACATAGCTAGGGTTCTGAAATTCATGCAATAAACTGAGTACAAACATGATAATCTAATTTGGAACATTTAAAAAAATTATTCATGATGATCTGTTGAAATTCTAGAAACCCTAGGTCTGTTCATAATCATGGAAACAAGAATCTGACTGAATTCTAGGGACCTAATGGGCGAAAGGAACCCACTAGTGAAATTCCACATACCTGGTGACGAATTCCACGGAGAAATCTTTAGAATTTGGGGATGGAACTGATGGAACCTTGCTGCGTTCTTGAACTAGGGTTCTTGACCTCTCTTCTCCTCTTACGCTCTAATTTTTCTAATTTTTGATAAATGATTTGACTTAGGAAAGTTCTAGTTATGTTTATAGGCTTAAACTGACTAAAACCTCATAATTTAGGGTCTAAATGACGTAGTTTAGGGGTTAAACGAAAAATAAAAAGACCCCTGACTTAACTGTTGTCAGAGTGATTGACGGACGGGACCTACGGGCCGTAGGTCAATATACGGTCCGTAGATTGGGGTCATAGGTCAAGTTTGCCCGACAGGGCTTCACTAAAATGAGCATAGCATTTTACTCGGAGGTCAGATTTTAGCAAACTCGGTGGCATTGGAAAGAGGATTCAATTATCTATTATATCACAGGTCATGGGACACATAATTCCTTTTGTGATGGAAGTGATGACCATTTGAAGTTGACCTAATTGGCAATTCCTCCCTAATTGGCTTCTGACCTTCATCAACGATCAGACCTACGGACCATGGATCCAACGACGGTCCGTGTTGGTCGGCCGTCATTCGCGTCAGAGGCTTGGTAAAGGTGTCCTCGCTCCACGGACACATACCACGGACCGTGGCCTGACCTACAGACCGTGGGTTTAGACTTTGCTGATTTTCTGAGTTGGGCTTAGGGAGGGGTTGCAGTGGTGAACCAGGGACCCCCAGCACGGGCCGTGGTTTGAACTACAGTCCGTGGGTGGCAACCATTGGTTGCACCTGCAACTTCTCAAAATCTGAAATCTGGTCTGCTTTCAGATACGGGGTGTTACATTATCTCCCCTTTGGGACCATTCCTCCTTGAATGAAGACTAAACTAGCTGAGTATGGAGGCAAGAAGCTGCAATCCCTACCACTAAGTACTAGAAACTGATTTCTGACTGAACTGAGTTCTAAGAACATGCAAATACGTTGAAAATGAAAGTACAAACTGAAGGAACATGATTTTAAGACTGAATTTACGCATGAATGACTGAAAAATGAAGAGGAACTATTACCTCAAGCTGGAGTGGAATCAGAAGGAAAGAGGTAAGGATACTTAGACTTCATGGCTGCTTCTGCTTCCCAAGTAGCTCCCTTCTTTGTTTCTCAACCTTCTAGCTTGACGATCGAGAATCTCAACTGGTACATCCTCATACAAGAGACTATCTTTCACGGCCACACTCTCTAAAGGCACTATGGATGCTGGATCACCCACACACTTCTTCAAAAGTGAATTGCGAAAAACCGGATGCACTGCTGCTAATTCTGCTGGCAACTCTAACTCATAAGCCACTTTACCAATCCCCTTTAGAATCTTGTAAGGGCCTACATATCTAGGACTGAGCTTCCCTTTCTTGCCAAATCTTATCACCCCTTTCATAGGGGACACTTTCAAGAAAACTCAATCATCTATCTCAAACTTTAATTTCCTTCTCATTACATCTGCATAGGACTTCTACCTTAAGTCTATTTCTGACGAGCTGAACTTTTTCCCATAGCTTCATAAACCAAATCCGGCCCAATCAAGTCTGCTTCACCTACTCATCCACCTAAGGAAGACATTAGCGACCATCTTCCATTTGGGAGAAAACCTCTACTTTCTGTTGTTGAACTGCACCTTTTGACTGAAATAATATATGATCATTCTTCTGTCCCTTAACCTCTTCTACCAATGAAGGTTCTGATCTATTCTGGACTATCACACCACCATCTGATGTGTTAGTAAAACTAACTCCTAAAAGAGCAAGCTGATGAACATCTTTTTCTACTTCCTTCCCTTTTTCCTCAATATGTGTTACACCACCCTCTAGATTCACCGCTTTCCGAGCTCAAGGTAAGATATAATTGACATATAGGCACTGAGCTACTACCATTCTATTCTAAGACTGGCTCGTTTGGAAATTAGAACTGAACAACTCGAATTCTACAATCGGTTAAGGCATGACAGAACTGAAACCAATCCATGCCTAAAATTATATTGAAATCTACCATTTCTATCTCTACAAGATCTGCTGAGGTGACTTTCTGAGAGATTGAGATAGGGCAATTTTTGTATACCCGTCTAGCTATAACTAGGTCACCAACTTGGGTAAAGACTGAGAAGAGTTCTGAAGGAGTTTCTATACTAACTCCTAAGATTACTACTATAAAGAGAGTTACAAAGGTAAGAGTAGCCCTTGGATCTAACACTATAAAAAACATCTAAAGAAGGACTCGAAACGTACCAGTGATCACATCAGGAGAAGTGAGCATAAACCCTACCTTGGCGCTGACTACCATCTGTACAAGATGACACACCCTACTGAGTTGGGCGACCTGCCGGTACTGTTGGAGCTGTAGACTGACCCTTAGTATTGTTACCTTCTTGCCACTTCCTGGCAGAAGGGCAATTCTTCACCCTATGACCAGACTAAGCACACCCAAAACATCATTCCTTTCCTGCAAGACACTCACGTGGATGGTTCCTACCACACTTTGGACAAGTTAGGTAGGTCCTATTTCCTAAAACACTTCCCTGAGACTTAGAGCCTGGTGCCCTACTTTTCTGATCTTGTCGAAACTGTGAGTGACTTCCACCACTCGATTTCTGCTGAGAGTACTCATAGTTCCTTGTTCTAGCTTTCTTGTTTACCTTAGTGATTTCCCTAAGCTTATCTCCCTCAACCTGTTGATTGTTCTGATTATTCATACTTTGAGCCAAAAGTTGAATAGCGTTCTAAAACTCTACATTCAAAACTTCCTGATCTGGGAGTAGAGGAACTATGTTAGCATTGCATGCATTCCTGGCGTTAGCTCTACGAGAAGGCATATCACTAAAATGTAGAACGTCGAGCTAGAATAGAATTAGATTATACCTTACGCACGATAAGAGTGACAAGAAAATGAAGTTTTCCTAAAACACTTCATAGCCTCCCTCTCATTATATGTGGTGCACTTCACACCCATGAAAAGGACTCTACCTAGTGCAGATTTTCAGACATCCTAGGACTCCTAAACCTAGTGCTCTGATACCAAGTTTGTCACGCCCCGAGCTACCCCCGAGACGCGTACACGGGACCTAGGACCACAAGTGATCCCAATCTAACCCTGCTGGCATGTTCACGAGCATACTAAAGATATTAAACTGATGTGAAATCTAAATCATAAATAAAATGAAAAGACGGGAATACCCATATACTATAACTGAGATATATGAAAATCGATGAGTTTAATACAACGAAGATATTAACTCAATACTAAGCTGAATCTAACTATGTCTGAAAATAAGCCTCTAGACTGACTAGAAGTGTTGGGACATGCCACAACTAGATATAGCAAAACTGAAACTAAAGGACTAAAAATACTGAAAAGAAACTCATGACTATTGTCCTCGGAGAATTAGGACTCACCACTGATTCTGTTGAACTGAAGATCGAGAGTCGATCTAAGCGTGATATGGATGCTAAGAACCTGAACCTACATCACGAGAAGATGTAGCGAACATATGTGTCAGTACCTGAATGGTACTGAGCATGCAGGATAGAATAAAGATGAAATAACATATAACTGAACAAAGCAATAAAGCAATGAAATAATCTAAACATGATATAGATGTTGAATACTGAGTTAACTGAATGCAATGACCAAATTTATAACATACTGGAACTGAATATTGACTGTACTATAAATAATGTCAATGCAATAGAATCTGAGTGAACTGTGGGAGCTACTAATAACCGACAATAAAACCACATGAGCTAAATGTGGAGTCCGATGTATACGCCCCATTGAGAGGACCCAGTATACCCGACCAAAGGTATAGAGGCATGACTGGTGTGATCACTAACTGATATTGCCCACAAAGGGGACATACACTTACGTGGTTCGTAGTTCTGGGACTATATGGGTACGCTGAACCCTAGTCCAACTTGGTATTATGGTACTCCCAATAGATTAAGTGGTTAACACATTATGACTGAGTTTCTGTATATTAGGGATAACTCAAAACTGAACATACAATCTGAGAATGCAACAATTAATCTGATAATGATGCATTCATAAACTGAGGCATGTATAATTGAATACATTATGACTGAAATACTGAATAGCTCAAAATACAGACACGCAGATACTCATACTTGAAAACTCTTTTTTAGAAAACAATTCAAAATCATATTATACTATGATCATTGATGACTTGGGAAGTCATAATGCATAAACATTGATGGTATATCTAGATACCATATTGTCCATACATTGATGACCTACTCAATTGTCATACTAATCATGTTTTAGAAGTTCTTTCTCAAAACTCATCTTAACTTTCTCAAAAACTCAGTTTAAAACTCAAGTGTTTTCTTAAAAAATGCTTCTCAAGATTTATAACTCAAAATAGGGTTTATGCTGAAATATACTGATAATGTGGCATTCAAAACTGGAGCATGTATATCTGAATAACTGAAATATCTGACCTAGCATGTGTAATTCAAGAACTAAAGAAATACATAGCTAGGGTTTTGAAATTCATGCAATAAACTGAGTACAAACATGATAATCTAATTTGAAACATTTAAATAACTAATTCATGATGATCTGTTGAAATTCTAGAAACCCTATGTCTGTTCATAATCATGGAATCAAGTAGCTGACTGAATTCTAGGGACCTAATGAGCGAAAGGAGCCCACTAGTGAAATCCCACATACCTAGTGACGAATTCCACGGAGAAATCTTTAGATTTCGGGGATGGAACTGATGCAACCTTGCTGCATTCTTGAACTAGGGTTCTTGACCTCTCTTCTCCTCTCACGCTCTAATTTTTCTAAGTTTTGATAAATGATTTGACTTAGGTAAGTTCTAGTTATGTTTATATGCTTAAACTGACTAAAACCTCATAATTTAGGGTCTAAACGACGTAGCTTAGGGGTCCAACAAAATAGGACCGTGGATCAGACCTACGGACCGTGGATCAAACGATGGTCCGTGCTGGTCGGCCGTCATTCGCGTCAGAGGCTTAGTAAAAGGGGCCTCGATCCACGGACTGTGGTCTGACCTACTTACCGTGGGTTGAGACTTACTCGATTTTCTAAGCTGGGTTTGGGGAGTGGTTGCAGTGGTGAACCCTAGACCACCAGCACAGGTCGTGGTTTGACCTACGGTCCATGGGTGGCAACCGTGGGTTGCACCTGCAACTTCTCAAAATCTGAAATATGGTCTGCTTTCAGATACGGGGTGTTACATTATCTATGTGTAGTACTGCCCATTTTAAGGAAGACAAGAAAGAATTGGACAAATATGTGCACATGCTTGCACATTTGGGAGTTCAGTTTTTGGATTCCAATGAAGGTGGAGTAGTGGTGATGAATGGGGTTGAGTCATCACAAGTGTCTGAAGTGACAGAGAAACAAGATCAAGACCCTGATTTGTTTGAATTGAAGGCAAATGCTCATAAGTAGAAAGTGATGGCTTTTGAACAAGAGGAGATGGTGCGTTGAGGTATCAAGGACAATTGTGTTTACCAAAGGTGGATGAGCTCAAAGAGAGAATCATGGAGGAAGCCCATAATTATAGACATTCAAACCGTTCTGGTTCCACAAAAATATACCATGACTTGAGAGAAGTCAATTGGTGGAGTACTATAAAGAGGTGTATTGCAAAGTTTGTCTCTAAGTGCCTGAATTGCCAACAAGTTGAGGTAGAACACCAAAGGCCCAATGGTATTTCTCAAACCATAGGTGTTCTGGAATAAAAGTGGGAGATGATCAATATGGATTTCACTATTTGCTTGCCGCGAGCACGCATGCATCATGATTGATTTGGGTGATTGTAGATTAGATGACTAAATTGGCCTATTTCTTACCGATAAAGACTACTTATTCAACAGAATATTATGCCAGATTACATATTAAAGATATAGTCAGACTTCATGGAGTTACTGTGTCTATCATTTTGGATAGAGGTGCACAATTCACCACACAATTTTGGAAGCCTTTCTATAAAGGTTTGGGCTCGAAGTTAAATTTGAGTACTACTTTCTACCCACAGACTTATGGTCAAAAGGAGCGTACGATTCAGACTTTCGAGGATATGTTGAAGGCTTGTGTGATCAATTTCAAAGGTAATTGGGATGATCACTTACCTCTAAAAGATTTTTCTTACAAAAATAGTTATCGCTCTAGTATCCAGATGGCTCCTTATAAAGCTCTTTATGGACAAAAATATAAATCTCTTATTGGATGGTTTGAGGTTGATGAAGTTGGGTTGATAGGACCAGACTTCATCCATCAAGCTATGGAGAAAGTGAAGATCATTCAAGAAAGGTTGAAAACAACGTAAAGTCACCAGAAATCCTATACAGATGTTAGGAGAAGAGACTTGAAATTTGAGCTGGAAGATTAAGTTTACTTGAAGGTTTCACCTATGAAAGGTGTTATGAAATTTGTCAAGAAGGGGAAACACAGTCCCCAGTATGTTGGTTCTTACAGTATATGCAACAAAATTGGCAATGTAGATTATGAGTAGGAGCTACCATCAAAGTTAGTAGCAGTCCATTCGGTATTCCATATTTCTATGTTAAAGAAGTGATTGGACAATCTTTCACTTATTATAACTACTGAGAATATTAGTGTTAAGGACGACCTATCTTATTAGGAGATACCCATCCAAATTCTCGATCGTCATGTTCGCAAGTTGAGAACTAAGGAGGTTGCATCAGTCAATGTCTTATGGAGGAATCAATTTGTTGAGGAAGCTACTTGAGAAACTGAGGAGGATATGAAGAATAGATATCCTCATCTATTTACTTCTGAATCAGTTCTAGGACAAGGTAATAACTTTTGTCAATAATTTTTAAATTTATATTCTAAATTGTGTTAAAATTGCATGTTGGGTGTTAGATGTTTCCACCCCAAGTTCTACTTAGAGTGATCTCATTCAAGGATGAATGTTCCCAAGGGGTGAGATATTGTAATATCTCGGTATTAGAAAGAGCTAAATTAGAAAGAACTAAATTGAGATTCGTACAAATTACTCTTCAAATTTTGAGTTTTGGGGTCAACTTCAAATAACCATACCTTTGAGCACATAATGAGTTAGGTGGCCCATGTGGTATCAAATAAAAGGTCTTCAAGTCCTCTTTCCAACACCGATGAGTTTGCTAAAATTCGAGTTCGAATAAAGGACTTATGACCATCTGAGTGCAGGCTCTCTAGATAAGACCTTTTCATCCGTTTTAAGAAGGGGTATTTTTGTCTTTTGCTTACCCCACTAGGCCTAAACGTTTTTCTCATCCAATAGGGATCTAAGCTAATTGAGATCAGTTTTTCATTCTTTCAAAAACGTTCAAGAATGTTAGGGCAAAGTTCAAGAGGAGAAAATAGGAGGTTTCAAGAGTTCTTCTAGAATTTGGGGAAAACGCCAAGAACTTAGTTCTTTTGAGGTACGTGAGGTTTCTCATAATTATTGATTTGTTCATCCTCACTCCAATGCATGTATTTCATTTATTAAATTTTCTATGAAATAATTTATGTAAATGTTCTTAATGAATTCTTAAGGTTTTAGTTCATTCTTTGTCAATAGAGTCTTGTTGAGTTCTTGAGGTGAGGATTTTGTGAATGAGTGATGTTTGAGTGGGTTTGAGATTAATTTTGTTGGGTTTATGAATCCAAATATTTTTGGGAGGAAATCATTCGATTCTTGATGAATTGGGCCTTGAATTGAGCAAGAAAATTTGTTGAGAGTAAAGCGCACCAAACCAGCCCCAGTTAAGTGAGGGTTGGTGTGGCGCTCCCAGGCCCCTTTCACCTCTGTTCTTCGTCTCGTATGCGTTCCTTTGAATCATGTCTTTTCTCTCTTCTTATTATCAGCTATCTAACCTTCCGTTATTCATTGAGAGTTCCTATATATATCCTAATCATAGTTCTGAAATTCACATTTTCAAATCAAAGTAAAGTAAAGAGGAAAGTTCAAAGGTTCTATTTCATGAACACGTAAGAGTTTCAAATGTTTTTTATATATCTATATATATAGTTATGTACATATGTTAATTATTGGACTTGAAAGATAAGCTCATAAGTGCATGTTTTAAAGAATGTAAACATGTTCCATGTTTTGAAAAGTATTTCAATCAAGTAAGAAGTCCATTTGTTGTAATGGGTAAATTGGGAATAAAGTTATATCAAATATTTTGAGAGTAGTTTCGAGCACCGAATGGGGTTAGAGACTTTTATGATTCGGAAGTCCCATAAAACTATGTAGTTTGCGTAGGATATGAAAGCATTGATTCTTCATGCGACTCCTCACTGCCTCTAAGAAGGCTAATTAGATTGATCCATAGTCACGATATCATCCTATACCCCGGCAAAGTATAGGACGGCCCTGGCAACGTGAGGTGAAATGTTGTATCATTTCTAGGCACATGGTAATTGGTGTCGGTTAGAGAAACTCCCCACAAGTAAAGTATATTATTTTCATGATGTTTTCATTGTATATTATTTTTTAGAGCTTAAATGATTTTCATCTCATATTCATGTATTGATCTTGTTATGTTGCTTTCAGTCATTCAAGCTAGTAAGTTGTTTATTCTGACCTTATCACTTACTAGTACATTCAATGTACTGACGTCATTCGACCTCTATCGTTTCATGATGCAGATACAGGTAATTAGGATCATCAACAGGCGTTCTGTTGAGAGCACTATTCATTTACAGATAGATTTTGGTGAGGCCTCCTTGCATCCACAAGAATCCATTTCCTTTCAGTTAGTAGCTTTTGGAGGTGTCGTGGATCTTGTCTCAACGACTATCTTACATTGTTAGAGGCTTCATAGACAGACTAAATTAGATGTTCCTAGTATTTTTCTCAATATGTTTTGTTTAATTCATGATTCATGTTAAGTATTTTGCAAGACATTAATGTAAAGACTTTTCTTAAATATCTAATTGTTCACCTATTTAAGCCTCTATGTATTGTTTAATGTCATGTAAGTCATATAGCCAGGCCAAGGGTTTGCTTGGGGATCAGAAATGGTTCTCGAGTGCTGGTCATGTCCAAGGTGTAGACTCGGATCATGACAATACATAACAACCATCGATGGGGTCCAAAGATATGGTCCTTGAACCCCAACAAAAATTGGACAAGACAGTTCGTGCTTGGACCCTTGGATCATAAGTCAAACCATTGGTTGAGGTCCGACAGTTTTTTTTTAAGGGCATTTTGGTCTTTTCCCTAATTATTTTAACACTATCCTACATCATTTTACCTTCTACCCTAAGCCCTATTTAATGATTTTTAATCCCCAAATAACCCAATTCAATTCACTCTTCTAAATTACTAAAAGTTAATCAAGTTCATCCTCCCAAATATCTCTCGTTCTAAGGAAGAAGAAGAAGAGTTAGGGTTCCATTCAAGTCTCAATTTTCACCATAGAGTTTGGGCATTGAACTCCAAGGTATGATAATATTCACCAATTAATCTCTTTCCTACATAGGGTTCCTAAAATCCCTAATTTTATATCGTTACATTCCCCAATCAAATTAGGGTTTTATTCAATTGTCAAAGGTTCCATTCAATGTTGATCCAATTGATTGTTTTATGCCTTTTATGCGTGAATTGAAGTAATTGCATGTTTTTAAGTTGAATCCCCATGAACCCATGCCTAACACATGATTTATAGACTATGATGATATAATGTGGGTTTTGAACTACCTAAGATGAATTTATGAAGATATACATATTTCTTTATGAGATTGATTAAAATAATTTAAGGATTCTTTAAGAGTGAAGTATCAATGTTGTTGTTGTTGTGAAAGTATTTCCCACATACTACTAAAAAATGAATGTGAAAAGGTTTTTTGACATAAAAGTTTCATAGGGTTGAAAGGTTTTCTCAGCTAAGCTTTGAATCAAGAATTAGAGCTATTCTAATAAATAATAGCTTTGATTGGATTGGCTATTTGATTATGTCTTTCCATGGATAATAAGATGAATATGACTAATGACTATTCCGTGGGATTTATGATTCGCAGCGAGAGGATATTGAGATTGAAGTTGTCCTGTAGTAGAGGTCGGGTTTCTAGTAGCAATCTCCCTATCCCATAACTGCGCTACCATATATTTATCTTTGATAGACATTAGCTAGTGGATCCACTTGAGCTAGAAGTTTATGGTTTCTTACCTTGGCTATTAAGGACATTTCTGTTTGGTATGGGATAGACACCAGATTCCATGTTATAGATCATATGGATTATATGTCGGTTAATGGCTACTTCCCATAATAATGAACTAAGGTTACTTCTAGAAGTGTCTCACATGAGTTTTAAAGATTATCTAACTTTCATTGACCATGATCACGATTTATGTTTTCTGTACTTTTTATCTTATGGTTTATCTTGGTCATTGTATGTCATGTAAAATACTTTAGCATGATTGCATAAATATTATGCATTGCTATCATACTTGGTACATTCTATCTACTAACACATACTTTTTCCTACATTATTTCACTAAGTAGGGTCTGACGCTCCTACCTCCCATACTCGTAGCTAGTTGGTACTTTGTAGCTACTGAAGATTGGTGAATCCTTATGTTCTGAGGACCAAGACCCTTGATTACTTTATGTATATACATTTTGGATGTTGTATGTGATGTATGGGTTACGTCCCAATCATTCTTTAATGTAATAGATGGCTTTGAGACTATGTTAGACTTCCGCTAGATTTTGTCAAACTGTTTTGATAGAAAAAGTGTCTTTTGAACACTTTAATTCTATAATCATGTATGATGTATGCTAAGTGGCTTGTGTAGGGCCTCTCAGGGTCCCTTACACCATGTCATGTCTAGACTATTTTTTCAGTCATGAAAAACTTGGTATTAGAAAACAAGGTTTATAAAGGTCCTAGGAAGTCTCTAAGCCACATGGAGTATTGTCTTGTTCATGAGTTTTAAGCGTGTCACATTTAGGAATAAGAAGCTATAAGATGATTAGGAAACTCCAATTCTTTTATTAATCAAACGATGGTTATGTAGTGTAACTCTATATGTCCTTCTCCTAACCCCTATCCGATGCTTTTCAGGATATGGCCTCTTGAAGAGCTTACGTTAGGAGGAATCTAAATGAGAATGTGGAATGAGAAGATCCTCAAGTTTTGCCAACCCTTTGGCTGAGCAAGTCACTAATGCAGAGTTTAGGGCTGCTTTTGAAGTGTTAGCTTATGCCATGACGACTCAAGTCAATATGGAGGTTGCGGTCCCCATGAACCCAAATGTTGGTATGGCAGCATATAGAGTGAGGGATTTCACTAGAATGAATCCTCTTGAGTTTCATTGTTCCAAGTTAGAGAAAGATCCTTAAAAGTTCATTGATGAAGTTAGAAGGTGTTGATGGTCATGGGAGTAACACCGGTGGAAAAGTAGAGTTAGTTGTTTATCAACTTAGGGGTGTTGCTCAAGTTTGGTTCAACTAATGGAAAGAAAATATGGCAGTTGATGTGGGTCCTCTTGATTGGGAAAAGTATAAGATCGCTTTCCTTGATAGGTTCTTTCCCCTTGTAATGAGGGAGGTGAAGGTACTTGAATTCATTAATGTTCATCAAGGATACATGAGTGTGAAGGAATATGTTATGAAGTTCACACAATTTTCTAGGTATGCTCTTACAATGGTTGTCGACCTTAAGGCAAGGATGAGTAAGTTTGTTTCTGAAGTGTCTGAGATGGTAGTCAAAGAATGCCGTATCATCATGCTCATCAATAATATATAAACTTCTCGTCTAATGGTGCATGCTCAACAAATAGAAGAAGAGAAACTTAAGAGGAAATCTAGCAAGGCAAAGAATGCAAAGACTAGTGATGGCGACTTTTCACATTCAAGGATTGATGGACATGATCGTTCTAAGTTCCAAGAAAGGTTTCCGATCAAGATTCATGTAATTGCCCTCCTATATTCAACAAAGATAAGGTGTCTAACCCTAAACTCAAGGAGGAAATGGTAGTCGGTTTTCATCATCTACTTGTGCTTAATGTGGAAGGAAGTATGAGGGTAAATTCTTAGACTTTATGGATGGTTGCTTTGGCTGTGGTAAGAGTGGCCATAAGAAAAGGTATTGTCTATCACTTATGACTAAAGGAAGAGAAGAAAGGATAGATTCGCCTAGTTGTTCAGGTTCAAGTGCTCCAAAGCAAAACCAATTATATGTACTTCAGACTCTTCATGAGCAAGAAGGTTCTCCCGATATGGTTATCGATATGTTAATGTGTTTCATCTTGATGTTTATGCTTTGCATGATCCTAGTTCTACCTTATCTTTAGTGACGCCAAATGTGGCTATGAGGTTTGATATTCTTCTGGGTGTGTTGTTAGACCATTTTTTTTTGTCTCTAAGCCTATTGGTGAATCTATTGTGGCTAAGAGGGTCTATAGAAATTGTCTCATCTCTTTATCCCATAGAGTCACTCATAATGATCTTATAGAGATTGATATGTTAGATTTTGATGTTATCCTTGGTATGGATTGGTTTCATTCTTGTTATGCTTCTATTGATTGTACAACCATAGTGGTCAAGTTTTAGCTTCCAAATGAGCCTATCCTAAAGCAGAAAGGGGGAAATTATATACCTAAGAGTCAACTTGTTTCTTGTCTTAAAACTAGAAAGATGATTTCAAAGTGTTGCATATACCGTTTAGTTAGGGTCAGGGATATGGATTCTGAAACCCCTACTCTTAAGTCTATCCTAATTGTTAATGAGTTTCCAGAAGTGTTTCCTGATGATCTACCTAGTGTTCCTCCTGAAAAGGAAATAGACTTTGTTATTGACCTTCTTCCAAATACGCAACCTATTTCTATTCCTACTTACCGAATGGCTCTGGAAGAACTTAAGGAATTAAATGAGCAGTTGAAAGATATGTTGGATAAGGGTTTCATCCGATCGAATATCTCACCATGGGTTTCTCTAGTTTGTTAGTTCGAAAGTAAGATGGTTCACTTCGTATGTGCATTGATTACCACCAGTTGAAAAAGGTAACCATTAAGAACAAATATAATCTTCCAAGGATATATGATTTGCTTGATCAACTTTAGGGAGCAAGTTATTTCTCTATGATTGACTTTCGATCGGGTCATCACCAATTGAGGGTGAAGGATGATGACATTCCTAAAACGAATTTTAGAACTCGGTATAGTCATTATCAGTTTTTGGTGATGTCATTTGGCTTGATTAATGCTCTCACCGCATTTATCGATTTGATGAATAGGGTGTTTAGACAATACCTTGACATGTTTGTGATTGTGTTCATTGATGATATCTTGATTTACTTAAGGAGTGAGGATGAGAATACTAATCCTTTGAGGACTGTGTTGCAAGTCCTCAAGGACCAACAACAGTTTCAAAAGTTTAGTAAGTGCAAGTTTTTGTTAAGATCTATGTCTTTCCTTCGTCACATTGTTTTTTGAAAAAGGTATTAAGGTAGATCCTTAGAACTTGGATGAGGTTAAGAGTTCAAACAGAAAGATATAAATCTTTGCCAAAGAAGGTGGCTTGAGTTACTAAAGGATTACAACATGAGTGTTCTTTATCACCTCCTCAAAGTGAATGTGGGGCGGATGATCTTAGTCATTTGTCAATGGGTAGTTTTTTTCATGTTGAGGAAGATAAGAAGAAGTTGGCTCGTGATTCTCATAGATTGGCTCGATTGGGTGTTCGATTTGTTGAAACTACCAAAGGTGGTGTTGTGGTCCATAATGTTTCACAATCATATTTTGTGTCATATGTGAAAGCCAAGAAAGTTCTTGACCCGATCTTGATTGAGTTGAAGGAAGTGGTGCGAAGTAAGTTGAGGAATTCTCCCAAGAGGGAGATGGAGTGCTTCGATATCAAGGTCATTTGTGTGTTCCCAATGTAGATGACTTGAGAGAGAAAATCCTAATAGAAGCCCATATTTCTCTATATTCAATTCACCCGTGAGCCACCAAGATGTACTGTGACTTGTAGGATGTCTTTTGGTGGAATGGGACGAAGAAGGATATTGTGCAATTTGTGGCTAAGTGTTCTAATTGTCAACACGTGAAAGTTGAGCATCAAAAGCCGGGAGGTTTGTCCCAAGATATTAGTATCCCTACTTAGAAATGGGAGGATGTAATTATGGACTTTATAATGGGTTTACCTAGTAACAAGCAACAATATGACTCGATTTGAGTTATTGTGGATAGAATGATGATATCGGCTCATTTCCTTCTCGTCAAGGTCTCTTATTCGGCGGAGGACTGTGCTAAGTTTCACCAGAGATAAATGGTTAGGCTTCATGGAGTTCTGTTATCCATTATCTCTGATTGTGGTACCCAATTCACTTCTCACTTCTCGATGTTTTTCCAAATAGGAACTTGGTACTCCTGTTAAGCTTAGTACGACCTTTCATGCGCAAATTGATGGGCAAGGGAACGTACTATTCAAACTTTATAAGATATATTGAGAGGTTTTGCAATTTACCTCAAGTGGGATGACCATTTACCGTTGATTGAGTTCGCGTATAATAATAGCTATCATTCAAGCATTGGTTTGGCTCTATTTGAGGCCCTATATTGTAGGAGATGTAGATCTCCGATAGGATGGTTTGAAGTGGGTGACGTTGCTTTGATAGGTCCCAAATTGGTTCATGAGGCTATTGGATAAAGTTCAGCTTATTAGAAAAAGGTTGAAAATGGCTCAAAGTTGACAAAAATCCTGTGCCGATGTTAGAAGTATAAATCTTAAGTTTGATGTGAATGGTTGTGTCTATTTTAAGATTTCACCCATGAAGGGTGTGATGAGATTTGGAAAGAAAGGGAAACTTAGTCCCGGTTATGTGCCCATATCAAATTTTGAGGCGTATTGGTAAAGTTTCTTATGAACTTGATTTACCTATTGACTTGGCATCGGTATATCCAATTTTCCATGTCTCCTTGTTGAAGAAATGTGTTGGTGAGTTGACATCTATAGTACCATTGTAGAGACTTGGCATAATGGATAGCCTTTCTTATGAAGAATTTCCGGTGGAGATTTTGGACTAGCAAGTTCAGAAGTTGAGAAATAAGGAAGTTTCTTCTGTAACGATTCTATGAAAGAATTAATTAGTTGAGGGTGCTACTAGGGAGGATGAGGCCGATATGATATCCCATTATCCTCATCTCTTTCCCTTTGTTCCTACTCTAGCTTGAGGTATTTAGTTCCTCATGGTTTTCTCTTTTGATTTCATGTGTCTAAGATATTTCCATGATTCCTCATTTACGCATGTTCATGAAAAACTTGATTTAGGAGAAAATGAGTCAACTTGATTGATTTTTTAATGTTTATGTGCATTTTAGTATGAGTTGCATATAGATCTTATGAAATGATGTTTTCAACATGATTTAGCTTGGTGTTTATGTTTCCTCCTTCGATATGTGCCTTTTATGTGATTACATTCATGTTGGGTTGATAGCTCTAGTTCCTACCCTCCTTATGATGTCTTGAGCCCCATTCAAAGACGAATGTTCCCAAGGGGGAGATATTGTAACACACCGAATTTGAAAATAAGGGAATTGGAGGTTTTCTAGAAATTGGTGTCTGCACTGATGGAACCACCGATGGACTGTATGTTGACTTATCGGCTGTAGGTTTGAACCATAGGTGGCAAGTTAAAAAAATTAAAACGTCAAGTCTTGGTACCCTTTTTACGGTTCACTGGGATGGTCCGTCGTTCAATGTATTAGTCATAGGTAGGTCTCGTAGGTGAGTCCATGGCTTTGTGAAAATTTGAGGTTCAAAGTTAGGACCTACAGTTGGTATGAATTATCCGTAAGTGGACCAATGGACCGTTCATTGCAATCATCAATGGGGGTCCAAAAGTATGGTCCCAGAACCCCACGATAATTAGACCGAACGATCCGTGGTTGGACCTATGGACCGTAAGTCCAACCGTTAGTGGGGGTCCGACAATTATTTTTTTAGACTTTTTGGTCTTTTCCCTAATCGTTTTAACCCTATATGTCATTTTTCCTTTGAACCTAAGCCCTGTATAATGATTTTTAACCCCCAAATCACCCAATTAAATTCACACTTCTAAATTCCTAAAAGTTGATCAAGTTCGTCCTCCCAAATATTTCTCTCTCTAAGGATGAAGCAGAAAAAGAAGAGCTAGGGTTCCATTCAAGTATCAATTTCTACCATAGCTTTTGAGCTTCGAACTCCAAGGTATGATAGTATTCACCTATGGAGCTCTTTGCTCCATAGGTTTCCTAAAATCTCCAATTTTTTAAAGTTAGATTCCTAAATCAAATTAGGGTTTTTATTCAATTGTCATGGGTTCCTTCCAATGTTGATCTAACTGATTGTTTTATGCCTTTTAATTCATGAATTGAACTAATTGCATGTTTTTAAGTTGAGTCCCCATGACCCATGCCTAACTCATGATTTCTAGACTATGATGATATGATGTGAGTTTTGAACTACCTAAGATGAATTTATGAAGATATGCATGTTTCTTTTCGAAATTGATGAAAATAATTTAAGGATACTTAGAGAGTGAAGTATCAATGTTATTGTTGTGAAAGGATTTCTCACATACTACTCAAACATGAATCCAAAGGGTTTTCTCACATAAAGTATTCATAGGGTTGAAAGATTTTCTCAACTAAACATTGAATCAAGATTTAGGAGCTATTCTAATGAGTTTTAGCTTTGGTTGGCTACTTGATTATGCCTTTCCATGGATAATAAGATGAATATGACTAATAAAAATTCCGTGGGATTTATGCTTAGCACCGAGAGGATATTGAGATGGAAGCTCTCATGTAGTAGAGGTTGGGTTTTAAGTAGCACTGTCCCTATCACATAACTATGTGCCACCATAGGTTTATCTTAGATAGACATTAGCTAGTGGATCCACTTAAGCTAGATGTGTATGGTCCTTACCTTTGCAAGTAATAAACATCGGATTCCATGTTATAGCTCACATGGTCTATATGTCGGTTAATGGCTACTTCTCACAATAATGAACTGAGGTTACTTCTAGAAGATCTCACATGCTTTTTAAAGATAAGTTAACTTGCATTAACCATGATCATGATTTATGTTTTCTAACCTTTTTATCTTATGTTTTAGCTTGGTTATTGCATGTCATGTAAAGTCCTTTTAGCATGATTTCATAACTCTTATGCCTTGCTATCATACTTGGTACATTCTATGTACTAACACATACTCTTGCCTACATTGGTTCACTAATGTAGGGTCCGATGCTCCTACCTCTCATACTTGTGGCTAGTTGGTACTTTGTAGCTATTGAAGATTGGTGAGTCCTCATGTTTCGAGGACCCATACCCTTTATTGCTTTATGTCTTTATATTTTGGATGTTGTATGTAATGTATGGGGTACGTCTCAATTACTCTTTGATGTAATAGATGGCTCTGGACTATGCTAAACTTCTACTATGTTTTGTCAAACACTTTTGATATCAAAAAATGTCTTTTGAACTATTTAATTCTATTATCTTGTATGATGTATGCTAAGTGGCTTGTGTAGGGCCTCTCGGTGTCCTATACACCATGTCACTTCTAGGGTATACTTTCGATCATGACAAGTTCAAAATGAAATTTTCAAAGTCAAACATAAAAGACTCGGGGTCGATATCGAAAGGGGAAATATGACAAATTCATGAAACATTTTGAAAATGACTGACCGAGTCATTACAAAAGAAGATCAAATATCAAAGTGCAACAAATGTCAGAAAGGACAAATACAATGCATGCTTTAGGAGGAATTAGTCACTTTTTCCTAAATGATATCATATCCATCCCCAAGTCTACATTGTATGCCAATAACCATTCCTACATGATCCTATTCAAAGTGTTCTCATATTAGAGCATACTTACAGGAAGGCCAAAGGTGAGAACACTTAGATTAGGATCATGTAGGAATTGTTATTGGCTTACAATATAGACTTAGGGATGGATATGATATTATCTGGGATGAAAGTGACTAATTGATCCTAAATCATATGACATCATACAATTTCCATTAAACATTGTTCAGAGTGCGAGAGAGCTTCTTGAAATGTTCTAAAATTAAAATACTCAAATATGTGGAAATGAATACTTCTTTGTAGATCCCTTCCGTAGAACATATGTTCTAGTCCAAAATTTCACTAAGTCTAAACCCTTTTCATGAGACCATCCTATAACTTATAGAAGCAACAACGACCCACCATTTCCTTCCGTAGAACTGAGAGCTTAAATTGAATCTTTGAATCATTCCTGGATCAGCCCTAAGACCTGTCAAACTTTATATGGTTGTTCAAGTCATTGGTCAAGTATTCAGAAACTAAATTTTCCCAAAACTCATTCTGAGTTCTACAATCTCATTCCTACAACCCATAGGACTTCCTATGCTCCAAAGGTCTGTCTCGTGAACCAGTGTATCAAAGAAATTTCTGCACTTCTCTTTCCTTTTCAACTTTCCAACTTTAGAGAGGTCGCATTAAGTTAGTTTATTGTGACTTTCATAGTTTTGGGGTCAAGGAGACCTCAAATCTGTATTTTGATAATTTCATTGAGTTTGTAACATCAAATTAGTTAGGTAGCATATCTGGTTTGTGTACTCGAAATTCAGAAAAAATATCTTGGGTCCATTCGGTGAATTTGTGACTTGTGTGATTGTTGTAATTATTGTATTATGTTGCCTACTATCTTATGCATCACGATTGTGAGGCTCCCTCTTGTGATCGCAAGGAGTCATCTTTTTGTGGGCCACGAACGTGTGACGATTGCTGCAATCGCGTAAGTTTAGACTTTTGATCATCGCAATCATGATGGTCAATTTAAGTGGTTTGAATACTTCACTCATTATGATCGTGTGATCTTTGGGTCGCTATTGTGATGATCATTTTTATGCTTGAACAATGTTATTTTCCAAAATTAGGGTTTCAACCCTATTTCCCTATTTTTGAGATTTGAGAACTCTTGGGAGACAATTTCTAAAGGATTTTTCATGTGGAATCATTTGAATAAGTATTTGTGACCGTAAGCCTTAATTTCTCAATTATATTTTATGACTTCAAACATCAAGTTATTGGTTTTGAACTTAAAAGATTGGAGATTTTTTCAAGAACTCTAGGTTTGAAATAAATGGTGATTGAGGAATGATTTCAATTCCATTTTGAATTTCTTTTCACATGTGACTTTTAAATCCTTTGGGGTAACATGATTTTACTAGAATTTTCAGATTTAACTATAGTTTTTGGAAATGGGATTTTGGGTCAATTTGGCCCCATTTTCCAAAAAATTTTATATCGGTGTTGTTAGTTTCAAATTCTTATTGTGATTCTCTATATGATTAGATTGTGTTGATTTGGAGGGCCAAAATAAAGGGAAAGCTCAAGTATCGGGTTGATTGATTGTGTGTTTGACATTTCTTTACCCTTTTAAGCGAATATAATCTTGTATTTCTTATTGTTCGTGTTGGGGAGTAATGAGAATTGGTGAAGGGCTTGATATTTGCAGTCACGTGTTCATTTTAAATGATTCTAATAATGAAATAGGGGAAATGAAAAAGGCAACTTGATGATATATTGATATGTGATGTGTTCTCGATATTTTGAATGGTTTCAATGTTTCATAATTGTATTGTTATGGATTGTCTATTGATATGGAAATTATCATCTTCTTATTATTTATGTGATTATATCTATTTGCATTAGTTCCAAAACACTGTGATGAGCTCTATTTTGATGATTATGCCGAGAGGAAATTATTCCGGTGATGCCGAGGTGAAATGGTTTCGGTGATTTATTAGTATGCCAAGGGAAAATGGTTCTAGCAGATACATGGACCTTGCGAGTCCCCTGTGGTTGGCCTAAGTCTTAGCGGACACATATTATAGGATAGAAATACGTAACTATAATAATTGACATTACATTTCATTGGATTACACATCATTACCATTTGTGAACTTTATGAGTGCTTATACTGAACTTGTGGTTGATGCATATGATATTTTGTATTGATGACTTGTATACATTGAGGTGTTGTTCTACGTGTTGTGTGCTACATAAACGTGAACTATTAGGTTGTACTAATTTTGTGCAAGTTGTAGTTGTGGAGATTCGGTTGGAGAGTTGGGAGTACCTGTTTCTGTATTGCTTTACTTTGAGTTAACTATTTACGTGTTGAATATCGTGTTTTTTGGTACTCACTCTCTTGCTTCTAAACTTGTGTAGGTTACGAGATCGAATCTTTGTGATTACTTCTCTTCTACGTCTGAGGGTTACTACGGAGAGTTGCGATGTAGCTATTTGTCATCTCGACAGACTCCTCTTCTTCTTTTATTATGTTCTTGTGCTATTCTAGAAACAAGAACATTCAGTCTTGTACTTCTTGAATCTATTGTAATACTTAGGTTTGTACACGTGTCAACCATGTTTTGGGGTTATAATTGAGTTATGTTACCTAAACTAGTGTAATATGTAAGTTGTTTCTTAAGTTTGAATTTAGACTAACTTATCTTGGTAGAATAAGACAAGTGTCATATATTTTTGAGTAGTAACAACTTAGCACATGATTTTAGGAAAAACGAAATTTAATTTAGTGTAGGAGTCCCCTCTCTCTAATTTTTCTCTCAATAAAATCAGCTTACTTATACAATATTATACGTTTTCTACCCATATTTTTACATTTATACTAGACAATCTTTCTTTTATTTATTATATTCTATAAGACATTGTTTATACACACACTTTACATACATACATATTCATTGATTAATCTTGCAATTACTATTTAATCATCAAGAAAATAGTGAAGGGTCTTGTTGAAAATGCTTAGCCATTAAGTAAAAGGGAAAGGGTCATTTTGCAAAATATTTTTAATGTTTAGTTACTAGAAAAAAAAGGAGTTTTCTTGAAAATTATTTTACAATACTTAACCACTAAGCAAAGGGGAGGGATCTTCTAGCAAATTATATTTACATAGAGGATCATTTTTTAATTATAAAAGGAGAGGGGATCTCTCATAATCAACATCACTTCACACTATCTACCCTTATATTGTTTCTCTCAATACTACTCTTCTCTTTACATTTTTTTTAAGGAGGAGGCAAGTAAGACTAGCATATCCTTCCTCTGTTCATATTTGTCAAAAATCCTCTTTATTTTTTTTATACGCATATTTGATTATTATTATTTTTATCTAGTTTCCTAATACATTTTTTTTGCATCATCATTCATTTATCTTTATATTTTTTCATATATTATCTACAAATTTTGTTCTTTACACACTCTCTATTGTTCATTATATTCTATAGAAATACATTTATCTATAATAAGAATTATCAAATCTAAAAAGAAAGAAGAAAAATCCATATGAAAAAATCTGTCAAATTTGGTTTCATGACTTTTTCCGGTGAAACACCATTTTTCGGATCCATCTCTCTCCCTCCGTCTCTTTTATCAAAACACATTTATCTAAAATTAGAATTATCAAATATAAAAAGTTCATTGAAAAAAGGAATCATATTTTTGTCTTATGACTTTTTCCAGTGAAACACCATTTTTCAATAGAAAGAGGTTCATGTGAATAAGAATGATTTTACAGAAAATTTGTTTTTTCCTTTTCTTTTATTATTAAAATACTTTAAAAATAAGTTAGATATTTTATTTTCGTCTTCTTCTTATATTTAATTTATAATATTTTTAAAATCCAAAATGTCATATGTAATTTGTTAATTGGCTATTTTGCCAAGTCATTGACGGTTGTAATACACTCTTTTTGATTTTTTGTTGATTATCAAAAAGGTGTCTAATATAAGTTTTTTAATAGGTTGAATGTTCATTCGGAATAACCCTAAGTTAGGTGTCCAGGTGAAAAATTGTGTCAACTTTAAGTGTCTCTGAAGAATTCAACCTTTTCAAAAAGGAAGCTTTATGGCATATGCCTTATATTTTTTGTCTTTCCAAGCCGTTTTGACTAACCCATTTTTATTTTATCTTGAAATTTATTATAAATACTACATTGTTGGTCAACGGAAAAAAAAAATCTCCATCAATTTTTGAGGTGTTTCGTAATAAAAGATGGAAGTTTATTTTTGAGTTGCAAAAATATATTTATCAATATTTCTTTAATGCATTTCGATGAACATTTATCCACTAGTTATATTCCTACCACGTGTTTACACATGTATTCAGAGGCACTTTCAAAACAAAACACTCGAAAAAGTTTGAATCTTCACAAATATGTATTTATTTTAATCTACTTAAAAATATACATATATTTTACAATATTTTTTATATGTTTTTTATATGTTACACTTGGGGAAAATGATCTTACCTCCTCCTTCATTTATAAATGAAGTGTAGCTAGGAACCACATTTTGTGGATTCTTAAGTGTTCCTAACACCTTTCCTTATAAATAATTTGAATTTAACTTGGAATATAAATTGATTTTTGTAGACTAAAACGTTAGTCATACATGTCAATAATGTTTTCTTATTATCCATAAAATTATAGGTGACCACTCTATATAAGATTTATTATTTGAGAGTCTTATCTAACCTCGATAAAAATAGAGGGAAACACTACATATAAAGATTAAACAAAAAATTTAGCAGGACAAAAAATATTTTATTTCCTAAACCATCTCTCTGGGTAAGAAATAAATGGTTGTGATTCTTTTTTTTTTTTACTATTTTTCATCCCCATTACTTCATATGCATGCATTGGTGCATCTCAGGGGTGGAGCTACAACCTAGTAAGGATGTGCAAGTGAACATCCTTCGTTGGAAAAGTATATTATTAATTACGTAAGTCTATATTTATTAAACACTGATTTATATTTTATTTTGCACACTCTTGAAAATGATAGAGCCTTTGGTCTAGCCATAAGAGTATTCAATATTGTTGATCAGATCAGTAGTTTGAATCTTTATTATGTTTTTTTTTTGTCAAACTTACTTTCTAGAGAAATTTTGTGGGCCGGGATCACTCTCTCAAACCAAAAAAAAAATTACTTTATTTTTTTACGGAAAAAAACATAAGTAGACAATTTTTTATAAATAATTTCATATATATGGCCGTATTCAGTGAATAACAATTATGACATATTTAATATTTACTTCTATAGCCTTTTTACATTCTCATGAATAGATCGTGGGTAAGATAAAGTAGAGATTCAAGGTACCACAAACTCTACGGTTCCTTAATTTAAGCTAACAATAACTACCTTTTATCTATAAGAATTCTATTATATCGATGATCTCTTCCTTCTACATATAAAGCGAACGATTATTTACTACGAGATTTTTTTTTCTCAAATTGAAAATTACTCATATTAAACAATCTAAATTTCTGTCATGGAAGAAGAAATTGTAATTTTGGTTCAACATAGCGGTGGATGGGATAATGAACACAATTTCAACAATTTCATAGTTGATGGCTTGACACTAAAAGAGAGTTTGAATTTGGATACCATTCTTGATGAAATAACGAAGATACTTGGTATTTATGCTTCTATGGATACAATTGAAATTAAATATTCCGTGAAGCAGAATTATACTCCAGATATACAATGATAAGAGTTTGAGATGGTACTTGAATTTGAACAGAAAAGGTTGTTTCACTGATTTTCCACTATGTATAACATTGAAGGAGAAAAATTGTGACGAAATTTTGTCAAATTCGATTCCTAACAATTCAACTTCAAATTCTAGCCAAGATATGCAATTGGTAAAACGTGTTGAACTCACTCAATCACTTATGCCAATACAGGGAAACTACTCACGTGATGAAATAAAAATTGACGAGGATGGTATAATTGACAACATATTTCATAAATACATTAAAGAAGGTCAGTTGTATATGAAAAAGGAGATACTCCAAGATGTTGTAAATCACATTGCCATCAAGGAGAATTTTCAGTTCAAAGTTAAGCATTCAAGTTCAACAAGGTAATATATGAACTTCAACTAATGGTAACAATTGTTTTTATAAGTTGGTGTCAAATTCATATTATTACATGTTATTGTGTTTGTTGTCACTGTACTTAAACTTTAGTATATAATATTTGGTAGCTTAAACTTTTTAGTATAGAGTACTTGGTATCTTAAACATTTAGTATATAATACTTGGTATCTTAAACATTTAGTGTATAATATTTGGTATAAAGCATATTCTAGTATATAATACTTAGTATCTGAAACATTTTCAGTTCAAAGTTAAGCATTCAAGTTCGACGAGGTAATATATGAACTTCAACTAATGGTAACAATTGTTTTTATAAGTTGTTGTCAAACTCCTATTATTACTTGTTATTGTGTTTTTTGTCACCATACTTAAAAATTTTAGTATATAATACTTGGTAGCTTAAACGTTTAGTATAGAGTACTTGATATCTTAAACATTTACAAGATAATGCTTGGTATCTTAAACATTTAGTATATAATTCTTGGTATCTTAAACTTTTAGTATATTATACTTGGCATAAAGTATATTCAAGTATATAATACTTGGTATAACAAAGTTTCTCACATGAAAAATATTCTTTCGCTATGTTTCAAATACTCTGTATAAAAATAACCAATGCACATCAGTACAACTAGCAAACTAATATATACTTATAAAACACAAGATCGTCCAAATCCTAGATAAGAAATATGCTATATACCAAGTATTATATACTACGACTATATCAGTTTAATATGGTATCGAAATGTTGACAGCGTATTGATCGATTTGTCCAGTGTTTACCTTCAAGCATATTCCTTGTGTCTTATTCATAAGATGTACTTGCATTAATGTGTTTGATAAGGTATTTGTTCTGAATTTAACTTTCCTCGCCTACTATAAAAGGTAATTAACATTTGGTCAGGTACAAGTATGTGATGAAATGAAAAACACCAATGTACTATCTCCCGTTGCAAACTAAAATTTCTTAATAGTAGTTTAACGTTAACAAAACCAGAAAATCATACTTTCATTGGAACTAACATGTTTTTTTCAATTTTACCAAACTCAGTTTTAGTTTCTTTTTCATATATCTAATAAGCAGTTATTGTCACGCCCTGAGCCTACACCCTGAGCGGGACCAGCACTCAGAGACCATTGCTGGCCCCAAGCGAACCCTTGGCCTGGCTTTCTTAACTCAGCGGAAACTTACTCAACAACATAACTCAATGCAATGAAAGGTTATAAAACAACCAACTGATAAAAAAAAACTGGCCAAAAAGGCAACTCGAGTCTCAAAATAGAATATTATAAATATATACACAGATGAGAGACTCAAAACTAACTGATTGACAGTCTATGAAGCCTCTAAAATACTGAGATGGATGTTGGTACATACCTCGCAACACCCTAATAAAACAAAACTAAGAACGCAAAATAACTGAGTCCTTCGGAAAGCAAGGAGGCTCACCACTGACTCTGGAGTGCTCAGCTGGATCAACGGCGTGCTGAATGCTGATCCTGGGTACCTGTGTCTGCATCATAATAAGATGCAGGCCAACTGGCATCAGTACATGAAATGTACAAGTATGCAAGCTGGAAAGCTGAACCACAACTTAAGCTTGAGAGGAGTATAAGAGAACACTTACCTTGGCTCTGCACGACACATGAATAACTGAACTCAGTATATAAAGCAAAAAGACACATGCAATATATAAAGCTTGTAAAACAGTATACACAACTTATCTTGTTAATGATAAAACAATAACAACTCAACTTTACTTAAATAAAAGTAATATAACTTTTGTGGGAGGTTCTTTAACCGACAACCACCACTATGAGCCCTAGTGATGATACAATGGTTTACCTCACATTAACCAAGGACCATCCTATACCTTGCCGTGATATAGGACCTTACTTTTTCTTAGTGGATCCACTAGCTTAATCTTACGTGATCATCTAAAAAGAATGATGCGTCAAGTCCCATGTTGGCGCATGGTTCTTATGGAGAGTTGAGTTAATATGAACTCGTGTCCCCAATTCGGTGCTCAATACTACTCCCAAAATACTTTGGCTCATAAGTGCTTTAAACACATCTTTCTTTAGTTGAGATAATTACTCAAA
>JAJOOR010009476.1:0-57606 GCA_036250505.1 Solanum acaule
GGTCCAGCTCGCATACTCGTACATTCCATGTACTGATGCCAGTTGGCCTGCATCTTGTTATGATGCAGACGCAGGTACCCAGGATCAGCATCCAGCACGCCGTTGATCCAGCTGAGCACTCCAGAGTCAGTGGTGAGCCTCTTTGCATTCCGGAGGACTCGGTTATTTTGTGTTCTTAGTTTTGGTTTTATTAGGATGTTGCGGGTCTATCCCAACATCCATCTCAGTGTTATAGAGGCTTCATAGACAGTCAGTCAGTCAGTTAGTATTGAGTCTCTCATCTATGTATATATATAAATATTCTATTTTGAGACTCGAGTTGCCTTTTTGGCCAAATTTTTATCAGTTGGGTTGTTATATGACCTTTCATGGCATTGAGTTATTCTGTTGAGTTAGGTTTCCGCTGAGTTAAGAAAGCCAGGCCAAGGGTTCACTTGGGGCCAGCAATGCTCTTCGAGTGCCGGTCCTGCCCAGGGTGTAGGCTCGGGGCGTGACATTTATGGTCTATGAGCATGAAAATATATATAGTTGCGAATGATATTGACGAACAAATGACTCAAAGTAATAATATTGATTCGTCTTTTCGGTCATATGA
This sequence comes from Solanum acaule, assembly GCA_036250505.1. NCBI lineage: Eukaryota > Viridiplantae > Streptophyta > Magnoliopsida > Solanales > Solanaceae > Solanum > Solanum acaule. The sequence goes on from JAJOOR010009476.1 coordinate 596, forward strand.
TCGAGAAATGTAAATTCAAGAAACCTTTGGAGTTAGAGATCAAAATATGGTAGAACTTTGTGCTTATAACCTATTATAAAATAAAGACCGTGTTATAATTATAATAAAATAGTGCAAAAATAATCTTACTCAAAAAGAAAAGAAAGGGAGAGCGATTTTATTTCACCTTTTATTCCTATCTTTTTCACTACATTAAGGGACTATCTACAAGTTAAAAATAATTGAGCCTAAGGAATATATGGGACCACCCAAGAAAGGAAAAACATGCAAACATCATACTTTACAACTGTTGCTATATTACTCAAAACGAATCTATGATGCCAGTCTAACTATGTTGTTTCTACTTTCTCATTTCACCAACCCCTTATTTTATAGTATCTTCTATACTATGCTTTTATATATATATATATATATATATATATATAGTAGAGAAAATATCAATCATTTCAAAACACCATCACATTTTATAATTAGCCATGGAAATCCAGATTTCTATCTTAGATACAACTTCCCTTCTTCTCCTCTTATCCATACTTGTCATACTTATCATCAAGTATTACAAAACATCAAATCCTTACCAAAAATTGGCTCCAGGTCCATGGAAGTTGCCAATTATTGGAAACCTTCATCACATGGGCACCTTACCACATATATCTCTAGCAAATTTAGCAACCAAACATGGTCCCCTCATGCAACTTAAACTCGGTCAATGTTCAGCAATAGTAATTTCGTCGCTTCAATTTGCTAAAGAAATGATGAAAACTCACGATCTCATTTTTTCTAATAGGCCACAACTTAGCGTTGCAAAAATAATGTTCTACAATTGTCAGGACATTGCTTTTTCTCCGTATGGTGATTACTGGAAACAAATAAGAAAGATTTGTGTAATGGAACTTCTTAGTACTAAAAATGTTACATCATTTTTCCCTATGATGTTTGATGAAACTTGTCTTCTTGTTAGTTCAATTAAGGCCATGGCTGAAAGACCAATTAATATTAGTGAAAAGATGTATTTATTAACAAGTGCAATAATTTGTAGAGCTTCAATCGGGAGGACTTGCAAGGATCAAGAGTCAGTGATTATGTTAATGAAACAAGTTGCATCTTTTGCTGGAGTTGTTATAAATGTTGTAGATTTATTTCCTTCGTTAAAGATTCTTCATTTTATTAGTGGGACAAACCAAAAATTACTTGAAATGCATCGTAAAGTGGATCCTGTTCTCGAAAGAATCATCAATGAACATGAAACAGAGCAATTAGCAACAGAGCATATAGGGGAAGATCTGGTGGACGTTCTTTTGAGACTTCAAAATAGCCACGATTTTCAGATTCCTATCACAAGAAATAATATCAAAGCCATAATACTGGTAAAGGCATTAATTTTTCCAAGTTGGCTCCTCTTTCATTTCTTCAACTACATAAAATGACCACACTTGTCAAATATAAATTTTAAACAAACATCTTAACCATTATTCTTGAAACTACTTTTCAAAATTAAAGACTACTTTTAATAATTAATTATGATTAAGATACTTGTTTAATTTCTTTAAAAATTATATTTGTGGAAATGGAAAGAAAGTGTTGTGTAGATGAGCCAAATATGAATTTGTTAGTGGATACTTATATAATCTTCAATTATTTTATGATATTCATCAATTTATTTGTTGTAATAAAAAATAACTCAATGATAACTAGATATTATAGAAAATATCGGCCAGAAATACTGATTTTTTCCCAAAATCATAAGGAGTCATTTGATACCGTGTATAAGAATAATACTAAATAAAGTGTATTAGTAATGCTGACATTAGTTACATTAAAATTAGTTATAATGATATTATTTCTTAAACAACTATTTGATTTGATGTATTAAAGATCTTTTTATCTACATATTAATAAATATTGTACCGCTAATGCTATAGTTTGTTTTAGATTAGTTAGTATATATATACAGTATACACCTTATAATAGTTATGAAAATTTAGCAACTCGCCTAACCTAATATCCATGTGACATTTTTGAGTTAAAAAGTCTTATGTATGACTCTAATATAATAAAGTAAAAGTTGGATACTGACTCAAGAAATTACCTTTTTGAATCTTTAGATCTATTTTAGGTGGTTGGATTTATGTGTGTGATATGCAGGACATGTTTGTGGCTGGAAGTGAAACATCATCAACAATATTAGAGTGGGCTATGTCAGAACTGATGAAGAATTCAAACATGATGGAAAAAGCACAAACTGAAGTTAGAGAGGCCTTAAATGGAAAGACAACAATTGATCTTAAAAAACTAAAATACCTTAAAATGGTTATTAAAGAAACTCTAAGGTTTCACCCTCCAGGACCCTTATCAATTCCAAGCGAGTCCACACAACAATGCCACATTAATGGATACACTATACCCAATAAAATGATAGGTAATATGCTCCTATACTTTCTTTATATCAAATTATTTCTTCTGATTTTTAAAAATACTATGAATCTATATATATGGTTTAATCATGAGGAACCCAACCTAATTGGTTACTATGTGTGCATAATAGGTATTGTGAATATGTGGGCACTTGGGAGGGATTCAGAATATTGGGAAGAAGTTGAGAAATTTGAGCCAAAGAGATTCAGTGAAAGTCTACTTGATGTTAGTGGAAATCATTTTCAATTCATACCATTTGGAGCTGGTAGAAGAATTTGTCCAGGCATAAATTTTAGTATGGCAAGTATGGAGTTATGTCTAGCTCAGTTACTTTGCCATTTTGATTGGAAACTTGTGAATGGAGTTGCTCCTCAACAACTCGATATGACTGTCAACTTTGGTCATGTTGCAGCAAGGAAAAATAGTTTGTACTTGCTTGCTTCTCCATTTGGTAAACAAGACGCACGTTGAAAAAACAAGACACTGGAGTTTAGAAATTTCTTAAAAAAAAATCATTCCTCGTAATAATCATGTCATCTACGTATATGATTAGCATTGTCATTTTTAATTGTTAAACTGTCTTTTAGGAATAAAGTATCGTGTATAAATTACTTTATTGGAAGCCATACTTCTTCATAGTCAAGCTAATTAATCGACCAAATCATGCTCGATAAGATTGTTTTAGCCCATATAAAGTACGTCATGGCTTGCACACCATTTTGGTCTTAGAAGATGAAGTATTGAAGGAGAGAAAGAGAAATCAAACATGAAAAGAGAGGAAAACTGGAGAAAGTGGAGCTGATCAATTGTTCATATGTACTATAAATGTTTACACCATATAAAGATACATAAAGTAGCTTGTCAAGTCCCTTAAATCTCGAAACATACTTTCGTATATTAAGCTTGAATAAAGCTCTACCACACATTACAACCATCTTCTCAATTCTAGAACTTTACAACAAAATAATCCAAAAGTTACAACAAAATATCAAGACAAAAGTACTAAGTTGACAACACTTAACCTCACATACAAAAATAACACCTTTCATCACTTCCTCTTAATGCAAGTGTTGCTTGATACTCCAAGTTTAACTCTAAGAAGATCAAATATGTTTTTTCTATAGTGCTTTGGTAAAAATATTAGTTAGTTTATCTTCACCGCAACAATACAAAATCAAAATTTCATTTTCTCTTTCACGTTCTTGAATGAAATGGTATTTTATTTTAATGTGCTTAATCTTTCCATGAAAGACTGAATTCTTCACCATGACACCAACAAATGTGTTATCAAAAAGGACTTCAGGTCAATCAAGTTTTTTCTCATCCATAAAGCTTGATTCACAACACCCAAGGCAACAATGTACTCTGCTTCAACTGTTGATTGAGCCACAAACCCTTGTTTCTTTGTACACCAGCAAATGACACTAGATCCAAGAGTGAAATAATATCTTGAAGTGCTTTTTCTAACACCTCGCTATTTGAAAGAACTAGAAAGAGCTAGAATTAGAAAGAGTGATTTTTGGAGAGAATGAAAGATCTGGAAAAATTGGTTAAGTTAAGAATGAGTTTTGGGTCAGCTTCAAACGACCATAACTCCTAGCTCATGATAAGTTAGGTGTGCTTCCAGATACTGTAGGAAAGATCTTGGAATTATCTTTCCAACGCCTCTGATTTTACGCGATTACGAGTATGAGTGAGATATTCCCATTGGAAGTTGGGCTGTTTGGATAAGGAAAGTTCAATTCGGATTTTGGAAGGGTAGTTTGGTCTTTTCCTTAATCAATTATTTTATTTCTTTTTTGGTAATTAAATTAGGGTCGAATCAGAATTATATCAGTTTAAAAAATTGGAATTTCACGCTAGGGCTTGGAGAAAAGAGAAAAGAGGAGAAAGGAGAAGAAAAGTCAAGATTCGTCAAGATCGTACACTTTTGGTTGTGGATTTCGCCAAGGATTCAATCCTACGAGGTATGTGAGATTACATAGCGTTGGGTTAGTTCACCCACGCGCCAATCTTGATTCAATTCTTCGAAGTTGTATTGTTTTGAAAGCAAATCTTATGAGTTCTTGATGATAATTCATTTGAAATCTTGTGGGTTCTTTTTGTTGAAGCTCCTTGAGTTTGATTCATGATTTTAGGTGTGTTTTCAAGTAGAATATTAAATATATTGATGGTATAGTTGATTCTAAGTGTTTGGGAAAAGAACCAAGTTGAAATAGGGGGTTTAGAGTTGAAAAATGAAGAAGAAAAGTCTGAGGTCACCTGGGCAAGGGCCTAGGGCACCACCCCAGCCAGAGAGCACCAACAGGGACTCTGAAGTTTGGGCTCTGGGGCGCTGCGCTAGCCAGAGCGCCCCAACCCATTCTCTGAAGTTTTGCCTTTGGCGCCCCACTTCGCTCAGAGCGCCAGAGACGCCAGGCTTTCCACCCTGTCCCACTTCTTTCCGTATGTGTTCCTTAGCAACGTACGTAAGTTTTATAGTCAATTTCTACACTCTAAGATATGTCTAAACATCATGAAATCATCTATAAACATGAGATCACGAGCCTTGAATCCATACTTCAATTTAAGGAAAGTTAAGAGTCAAGTCAAGACGAGTTCAAAGAGTTTTCCAAAGTCTTTTACAAACGTTTTAACTTTGTTTTAAGGCTTGAGTTTTGAGTTGAGTAAAGAGTAATAGTAAAGATTTATTTCTTCAAAGATTATACGGGAACTAAGTATTCCAAGAGTTAAAATAATTTCACATTTGAGCAAGAAAGGAAACACCAATTTCCAAGAGAGTTTTTATGCTAAGTTTTGAGTAATTATCTCGAACCAAAGAAATAGTTTTTGTTTTAAAAACATATGAGCTGAGTATATTTTGGGAGTAGTATTGAGAATCGATATGGGTACGCGAGTTCATAATAACTCAAGTCTCCATAAACCATGTAGCCATCATGGGTAGAAATGATCATACTTTTTAGATGATTCCTTAGTGGTTTTTAGCATAGACTAGTGGATCCACTTAGTTAAGGTATTCTACATGACGGCAAAGTATAGGACAATTCTGGCAGCGTGGGCAAGACGTTGTATCATCACTTAGGCTCATAGTGATGGTTGTCAGTTAGAGAAACTCCCACAATATTATATTATTTTATATGTAATTGAGTTGCTATTGTATTTTCTTTAATACAGTTGTCACCTACTTTTTTAAATGCTTTGTATAAACTATACTATTATTGTTGTTTTATTTTGTATTTGAGTTGAGTTATTCATGAGTTGAGTAAAGCTAAGGTAAGTGTTCTTTTTAGATTCCTTTCAAGGTTATGTCTTGTTTAGTATTCCCCTTGCATACTCGTACATTCAATGTACTGATGCCTTTTGGCCTGCATCATTTTATGATGCAGACACAGGTAACCAGGATTAACATCCAGCGCCTCGTTGATCTAGTTGAGCACTCAGAGTCAGTTGGTGAGCCTCCTTGATTTCCAGAGGACTCCTTTTACATTGCTTTAGTACTTTAGTTGTTAGGATGATCGGGGGTCTTGTCCCGACATCCCTCTTTGTTTTAGAGGATTCATAGACGATTAGTCATAGTTCTTTAGTCTTATTCATTTTATATGTTGTTTAAAGACTTGATTTTGCCTTATTGGATAGTTTAATGTTTTCTTATTAACATTGATGAGTTATATGGGTTTAGCTCTATTAAGTTAAGTCTCCCGCTATAAGTTAAGCCTGACCAAGGGTTCGCTTGGGGCCAACAATGGTTTCGAGTGCCAGTCCCGCCCTGGTAGGCTCGGTGCGTGACACTTTTCATGTCATCTTGTGACCCATCCCAACCAGTATTAGTAAACCCCAACAATTTCATAGATGTGGTTCTTTTATAAAACACACCATAATTAATGGTGCCCAAATGTACCTCAAAAGTGTTTTGGCTACTTTGAGGTGAGTTTCAATTGGTAAATGCATAAATCTTGATAGCACACTTTTTGTGTACATAATATCAGGCCTCGTGGCTGATAAATACAACAAGGAACCAATCAAACTTCTATAAATCGAAGCATCAACCAAATCAGATTCATCCTCCTTTATCAATTTCTCTTTTTGAACTGCGGAGTACTTACTGGTTTACATTTGTCAAGAAAAAACTTCTTTAAAATTTTGGTAGCATATTTCTTCTCAGAATTAAATATTCCTTGAAATTATTAATTAACCTCTATTCCCAAGAAATAAGTCATTTTTTTTCAAAATCATTCATTACTAAGACCTTCTTCATTTGCTCTCCGAAGTGTGTGATAGACTATGTACTACTGCCAATCACCAATAGATCATCAATATTGAGGGAAACTAGTAAGAAATCATAATTTTGAAGCATCATTACATGGTTGTTTCATTGTAACTTCTCTTAAACCCCAAATTAAGTAAGTAGCTAACGAACCGTGCATACAAGGCCTTAAATGCTTGTTTCAAGCCATACAAAGTTTTTCTTAACAAATATACCTGTCTCCAGCGCCTTTAAAATCTTCAGACTGCTCTACATAAACTTCCTCTTCAAGATACTCATTAAGAAAGGTGTACTTAGCATCCAATTGAAATACTTTCCACCCTTGGTGTGCTGCACCCACAAGAAGTAATTTTATGGTACCAAACCTTGCAGCTGGTGCCAAGGTTTCATAAAATTCAATTCCATGTTTTTGTGTATACCACTCTACAACCAAACTTGCTTTGTACTTGTTGTGTGCGCTATCTCAATTCAACTTAATCTTGAACACCAATCTAGTTCCAAAAACCTACTTGTCGTGAGGACTAGGTACCCATGTATTATTCTTGTTATTCATATTGATTTCCTCCTCCATGGAAGCCTCCTATTTAGGAATTTGCAGTGCGTTGTCCACACTTGCAGGCTCCAATATAGCGACACTGCATCTGCTATGTATATCTCCAGTTGATCTAGTACCTTATACTACAAAATCATCAGAATCCTCTTACTCTGGAATCAACTTTTCTCCTTGGACACTTCGTTCTTGATTAGTGATCTGTAGAGAAGAAACATTCATCTTCTTCCGATCTCATTAAACATCCTTATCAAATTTAACACTTCAAATTACATGTATTTTTTGTGAAATAGGATTTCAAATCATGTTGCCTTTAGAAGTGATTTTGTATCCCATAAATATTCCAACATCAGCTCTATAAAGTTTATACCTTTTAACTTCAAGAATATAAGAGTAACAAATAAAACCAAATATCTTTAGATGAGCAACCGATGGCTTGGTTCCAATCCATGCTTCGTATAGAGTCTTTCCTTCAATGACTCTTGTTGGAAATCTATTCCGAAGATAGAGAATGATATTGATAGCTTCAGCCCATAACACCTTAGGCAAGCCTTTCTCAAACAGAAGACATCGAGCTATATTCATAATAGACCTATTATTTTTTTTCACTCAAACCATTTTGTTAAGGTGTGTGAGTGATTGTAACTTGATGGTGAATTCCTGCTTTCCAAAGAAAATCCTTGAATTGATTAGAGGTGAACTCAATCCCATTGATGATTGATAGTTTTACACTAATTTGAGGTTATTTTAGTTCAACAATTGATGTCCTTAATGCCTAATTATGTCATATTTTAATGATATTTTGATGATCTACAACTAGGAAGGGTAAGGGACAAGGTAAATATGAATACTTTGAAGAATGACCAAGAACATTATAAAGAGTAGAAAGTCCTAACCTAACGTTTGCCTAATCGAAAGGGAGAATCACCCAAATAGTTGAACATCACTGAAATGCACAGTGTATGGAGCCGAAGTGTTAAAAGCCAATGGGTGAAGTAAAGTATCATCGCTGATCCGCCAATTGCTAAAGGGGAACCTACTCGTATTACCGAAAGTGAAAGACTGAAGAGCAAAATATAAGGTTGTCTTAGGCGCAGAAGGTGACATTCAGCGATTCACTGATCATGAAAGGTGGTGTTGGGATTTATGCAGTTTTGATGATTGACAAAGAAATATGAAACACTTCAGTCAACATGGTCCAAAGGTACACTATCACGAGCAGTTGAATTCGGAAAAGCTTTTAAGAGACAAAGACAAGAGTGCATAAATAAAGGAATGGATAATCCTAATTTCGCGAGAAATCCCAAGGAAGTAAACATTTGATGAATTGAAGAGAAAGAATCAATGAGTTCGATTTGAAGAAGGAGTCTAAAGAGGCAAGGAGTTTTAATTGAAGAATGAGTCTCAGTTAAAGTAGAACTCTTCAAGTTACTGTTGAATTGACATGTTGCAGTTCAACTACAATACAAAAGAATCAATGAATGTAATTTGAAGAAGGAGTCTAAAGAAGCAAGGAGTTTGAATTGAAGAAGGAGTCTTACTTGAAGTATAACTCTAAGTCAAGAGAGTTCAAGTTAATAAGGCGTTTAAAGTGAACAATAACTCTATGAAGAATTGTGCTTAAATAGAGGTGAAGTCGTCCAGAATACGTGTGCACTTATAGAGCAAAAAGGAGCAATTGAACAATTGACTTTGTAAGTGCTACTAGAGAACTGAAGGAACAGATAGAAGGAACACATCGAAGAACCTGGCCCTTTTTATAGAGTTTATGTGTTAGGAGATTTTCTTTGTGATTAAGTCTTGATGTAATCTTAGTTCAGTGAGTTATAAACTGAATCGGGTGTGTTATCTTTAGGTTGTGATAACTCTAAGAGTTGGGAACACATACCTTGGGATGTTTGTGTTGAAGTTTGGGAATTATAGTTCGTATTTCCTTAGGTTACATAGGCATGTAATCTATTTTTTGTGGTGGCTCAGTCATTTAGTGAAGTTGAAGTTAAATCCTGTAAGGGTACAAGTCATGTTTTTTACACCTTTTGAGCCGGGTGTTTTCCACGTAAAAATACTGTGATTTTACTTACTGTCCTTAATGATTTGCTGGAACACATTAGGAAACTTGTTTCACATTTAGGCAAAAAGTCAAAATCAGTAAATTACTAGGTCATGTAGACTAATAGTTGGTATCAGAGCAGGTTTTCTTGTTAAAAGTTTAACCACTTAAGAAAAGATCGGGATGAATTCTACACATTCACTCGAATATAGTGAAGGACAAGATATCCACAAGCCTCTGCTATTCAATGGCCAACATTACTCATGGTGGAAATTAAGGATGGAAGTTTTTATTCAGGCTAAAGATTCTGAACTTTGGAATAGAGTTATTGATGGACCAGAATACCCAATTAAGAAAGATGTTGAAAATAATGACGTACAAAAGGAAAAGAGTGAATACGAGGAGGCTGACTTCAAGATTCTTGGTAAGAATGCCAAAGCTAAGTTTATTCTTATTTGTGGCCTTGGACCAGATGAGTATCGCCGAATATCTAGTTGCTTAACTGCAAAACAAATTTGGAGTTGATCAATTGTTCATATATACAATAAAAGTTTACACCATATAAAGATACATAAAGTGGTCTATCAAATCCCATAAATCCTAAAACATTTTTCTTATATTAAGCTTGAATAAAGATCTACCACACTTTACAAACATCTTCTCAATTCTAGAACTTTACAAAAATATAATCCAAAAGTTACAACAAAATATCAAGACAAAAGTACTGAGTTGACAACACTTAGCCTCACATACAAAAATAACAATTTCATCACTTCTCCTTGATGCAAGTGTTGCTGGATACTCCAAGCTTAGCTCTAAGAAGCTCATTTTGTTTTTCTATAGCATTTGGTAAAAATATTAGTTAGTATATCTTCACCGCAACAATACAAAATCAAAACTTCATTTTCCCTTTCACTTTCTTGAATGAAATGGTATTTTATTTTAATGTCTTTAATCTTTCCATGAAAGACTGAATTCTTCACCATGACACCAACAAATTTTTTTTATCACAAAGGACTTCCGTTTTTTTTTGCTTGGATGGAACCCTAAATCAATCAAGTTTTTTTTCAACAATAAAGCATGATTAACAACACCCGAGGCATCAATGTACTCTGCTTCAACTGTTGATTGTGCCACAAATCCTTGTTTCTTTGTGCACTAGCAAATGACACCTGATCCGAGAGTGAAATAATATCTTGAAGTGCTTTTCATGTCATCTTGTGACCCATCCCAGCCAATGTCAGTAAACCCCAACAATTTCATAGATGTGGTTCTTTTATAAAACACACCATATTCAATGGTGCCCCGAATGTACCTCAAAGTTCTTTTTGTTGCTTTGAGGTGAGTTTCAATTGGTGAATGCATAAATCTTGATAGCACACTTTTTGTTTACATAATATTAGGCCTCATGACTGATAAATACAACAAGGAACCAATCAAATTTCTATAAATCGAAGAATCAACCAAACTAGACTCATCCTCATTCATCAGTTTCTCTTCTTGAATTGCGGAGTACTTACTGGTTTACATTTGTCAAGACAAAACTTATTTAAAATTTTGGTAGCATATTTCTTCTGAGAAATAAATATTCCTTAAGATGATTATTTTACCTCCATTCCTAAGAAATAAGTCATTTTTGCCAAATCATTCATTACTAAGACTTTTTTCATTTGCTCCCTGAAGTCTGTGATAGAATGTATGCTGCTGTCAGTCACCAACAAATCATCAATATAGAGGGAAACTAGTAAAAAAATATCATTTTAAGCCTAATATACATGGTTGTTTCATTGTAATTTCTCTTAAACCCCAAATTAAGTAAGTAGTTATCGATCAATGCATACAAGGCCTTAAGTTCTTGTTTCAAGCCATACAAAGCTTTTCTTAACAAATATACTTGTCTCTTGCTCCTCTAAAACCTTCAGGCTTCTCTACATAAAATTCTCTTCAAGATACTCATTAAGAATGGCGAACTTAACATCCAATTGAAATACTTGCCACCCTTGGTGTGCTGCAACCACAAGAAGTAATTTTATGGTACCAAACCTTGCAGCTAGTGCAAAGGTTTCATGAAAATTAATTCCATGTTGTTGTGTATACTCCTCTACAACCAGCCTTGCTTTGTACTTGTTGTGTGTGCTATATGAATTCAACTTAATCTTGAACACCCATCTAGTTCCAAGAACCTGCTTGTTGTGAGGACTAGGTACATGTACCCATGTATTATTCTTGTTATTCATATTGATCTCCTCCTCTATGGAAGCCTCCTATTCAGGAATTTTCAATGCATTGTCTACACTTGCCGGCTCCAATATAGCCACACTGCATATTTGCTATGTATACCTCCAATTGATCTGGTACCTTATACTACAAAATATCAGAATCCTCTTACTCTGGAATCAACTTTTCTTCTTGGACACTTTGTTCTTGATTAGTGATTTGTAAAGAAGAATCATTCTTCTTCTTCCTGTCTCATGCATTATCCTTATCAAATTCAACACTTCTACTTACATGTATTTGTTCTGAAATAAGATTTAAAACCCTGTAGCCTTTAGAAGTGATGTTGTATTCCATAAATATTCTAGCTTCAGTTTTATAAAGTTTATACCTTTTAAATTTAGTAATAGAAGTGTCATGCCCCGAGCCTACACCCTGGACGTGGCCGGCACTCGAGAACCATTATTGGTCCCAAAGCGAACCCTTAGCCTGACTCAATACTCAGCGGAAGACTTACTCAACAATATATGAACTCAAAAGTAAAGATTTACTCATTTGTCTTAAAAATAAATAACTCAGAAATTTCTAGAAACATTCAACTAGCCAAAACAAGGTAACTTAGGTCTTAAACATCAACAATGGAAATGGAAAAGACTCCTCAAAACACTATAGTTTATGAATCCTCTAATAACTATGATAGTTATTGGGACAAGACTTGCGATATCTTAATAAGACTGAAAGGTAAACGTGGACCCTTCGGAAACAAGGAGGCTCACCAACGCTAACTAAGACTGCAAGTGGTATCAACGGAGCACCTGTTGATGACTTTGAATACCTGTATATGCATCATAAAAAGATGCAGACCAAATGGTGTCAGTACATTGAATGTACGAGCATGTAAGGGGAACTCTGAAGCATAAACATAAGCTTGAACTAATAAAAGAGAAACATACCCACATTGTCTCAAATCAACTCAACTCAAGAATACTCAACTCAATATGAAGCAACAATAAAGATTCAATTTATATAAAGCTTTTAAAATGGTAGATAATAACTCAATGTATTTAAAAAATACAATAATAAACTCATGTACTCTTATTTGGGAGATTTTCTAACCAACAACCATCACTATGAGCTACGTGATGATATAACGTCTCGCCCACACTGCCAAAAACTATCCTATACCTTGCTGGAGTATATGACATCCTCAACTAAGTGGATCCACTAAGCTATGGTTAAAAAACAATAAGGAATCATATAAAACGTATGATCCTTTATCCATGTTGGCATACATGGTTATGAAGATTTTGAGTTGTCTGAACTCATCACCATATAGGTGCTCAATACTACTCCCAATAATATATAACTCATGCTCATATGTTTAAAAACATAACTCTTCTTCAATTTGAGATAATTACTCAAAAGATTCTTCTAAAAGAGATAATACTCAAAACTCCTCATGAGCTCATTTGGAAACCAAGGTTTCCTCTAATTTTAATGTAAAAGTGTTACATGCTTGGGAATAAGTAGTCCTCTTATACTCATTTTTTAAAAATGAACTCAAATATCCTCATCCTTATACTCATTTACTCAAGTCTCAAAACAGTTTATAAATGATTGCAAAAGACTTCTCAAAATGACTCGAAAGGACTTTCTCGAACTTTCCTCTTAACTTTACCTTGAATTAGGAATGTGAATTCAAGAGTTATGATTTGGATATGCTTGATATCTCAAGTATTAATGAATATCCTAAGTTTGGAAATCAAGAAGAGAACATAGGTACGATTCGAGGGAACTCACACGGAAATAAGGATGGAAGGGTAGGGGACCTGGTGACCCTAGCACACTGAGTGGTGTGGGGTGCCATCCCCAAAACTACTGAAGGTGGTTTGGGGCGCACTGAATGGCGCGGTTCGCTAGGCCCAAATTACTGAACAGTAGTTTGGGCGCTATGCTAGCGCGACACCCCACCCCCTACCCAGATTTTTATGAATTTTCTTGCTTCAATTCAAGGCCTAACTCATCTAGAATCGAATGGTTTACTCCCAAACACATTTAGATTCACAAACTCAACAAAATTCATTGAAAACCCACTCAAATTACATCAAGATCAATCCTCATTCTCAAAACCCTCACCTCAAGAGATGTGGGTATATCTTCTTCATATCCTCCTAAGCCTCCCAAGTAGCTTCCTCAACAAACTAATTCCTCCACTAGACCTTAACTGATTCAACCTCCTTGGTTGTAAACTTGCGAACTTGACGATCCAAAATTTGAACGGGTATCTCCTCATAGGACAGGTTGTTGTTGATACCAATATTATAAGTAGTTATAATGAGTGAATGATCATCCATACACTTCTTCAACATAGAAATGTGGAATACCGAATGAATTGCTTCTAACTCTGATGGTAGCTCCAACTCATAAGCTACATTGCCAATTCTCTTTGATATTCTGTAAGGACCAATATACCGAGGACTAAGTGTCCCCTTCTTACTAAATCTCATAACACCCTTCATAGGTGAAACCTTCAAGTAAACCCAATCATCCACCTCAAACTTCAAGTCTCTTCTCCTAACATCTATATAGGATTTCTAATGACTTTGTGCTATTTTCAACCTTCCTTGAATGATCTTCACGTTCTCCATAGATTGATAAACTAAGTCTGGTCTTATCAACCTAACTTCACCAACCTCAAACTGTCCAATAGGAGATCTGCATCTTCTCCCATAAAGAGACTCATAGGGAGTCATCTTGATGCTAGAGTGATAATTGTTGTTGCAAGCAAACTCTATGAGAGGCAAGTGATCATCCCAATTACCATTGAAATTGATCACACAAGCCCTCAACATATCCTCCAAAGTCTGAATTGTGTGCTCTACTTGACCACTAGTCTAAGGATGGAAAACAGTACTCAAATTTACCTTCGAACCCAATCCCTTCTGGAAAGACTTCAGAAAATATGCAGTGAATTTGAAATGATAGATAAGGAACTCCATGAATTCTGACTATCTCTTGAATATATAATCTGGCATAATCTTCTGTCGAAAAGGTAGTCTTTACAGGCAAGAAATGGGCTGATTTAGTCATTCAATCTACAATTACCCAAATCAAATAATGCTGCCTGTGAGATCGCGGCAACCCGGTAATGAAATCCATAATGATCATCTCCCATTTCCATTCTGTAAAATCTATGTTCTGAGCCATACCACCGGGCCATTGGTGCTCTACCTTGACTTGTTGGCAATTTGGGTACTTAGCAATGAACTTTGCAATACACCTCTTCATACTACTCAACCAATAGACTTCTCTCAAGTCACGGTACATCTTTGTAGAACTGGGATAGATATAGTATATGTATATTGGCCTATGGGATGATCCTCTCTTGAAGCTCATCCATATTTGGTACACACAATCTTCCTTGATACCGCAATACACCATCTCCCCCTTGTTCAAAAGCCATCACTTTCTGCTTATGAACATTTTCCTTTAGTTCAAGAAAAATTAGGTCTTGGTCTTGTTTCTCTTTCACATCAGAAACTAGTGATGATTTATCCCCATTCATCATCACCACTCCACCTTCATTGGAATCCAATAATCGGACTCCCAATTGTGCAAATCTATGCACATCTTTGACCAGATATTTCTTTCCTTCCTCAACATGGGCAGTACTACCCATAGATAATTTGCTCAAAGCATCAACAACAACATAAACCTTACCTGGGTGATAGAGAAACTCATGTCATAATCCTTGAGTAACTCCAACGACCTCCACTGTCTGAGATTAATCTCTTTCTAACTGAAAACATACTATAGCTAAAGACTCTTGTGATCGGTGAAAACATCAACATGAACATCATATAGATAGTGACGCCATATTTTCAAAGCAAACACTACAACAGCTAACTCGAGATCATGAGTTGGGTAATTCTTCTCGTGAACCTTAACCTGTCTGGAGGTATAGGCTATAACCTTACCATTCTACATCAATACACAACCAAGTCCAACTCTTGACGCATCACAATACACAATGAAGCCTTGTGTACCCTCTGGTAGGGTCAACACCGAGGTAGTAGTTAACTGAGTTTTCAATTCTGGAAAGCTTTTCTCACAAGCTTCAGACATTGAAACTTCACTATCTTCTGAGTCAACTTTTTCAACGGGGATGAAATAGATGAGAACCCCTTGAAAAACCTTCTATAATAACCAGCCAATCCCAAGAAACTCTTTATATTAGGTGGAGATGTATGTCTGGGCCAGTTCTATAGTGCCTCAATCTTTTGAGTGTCAACTCAAATCCCTTCTCCATATACAATGTGGCCTAAGAACGCACAACTCAAGCCAAAACTCACACTTGGAAAATATGGCATAAAACTCTCTATCTCTCAGAGTTTGAAGAACTACTCTAAGATGACTAGTATGATCCTCCCGATTCCTCGAATAAATCAAAATATCATCAATAAACACGATAACAAACATGTCCAGATATGGCTTACACACTATGTTCATAAGGTCCATGAGCGCTACAGGAGCATAAGTCAAGCCAAACAACATAACAAGAAACTCATAATGACCATATCAGGTTTTGAATGTTGTCTTCAGGATGTCACTTTCTCTTACTCTTAATTGATGATAGACAGATCTGAGGTCTATCTTAGAAAAGTAAGTGGCCCTTGAAGTTGATTAAAAAGATCATCAATCCTTGGAAGTGGATACTTATTCTTAATAGTGATCTTGTTCAACTGGCGGTAATCAATACACATTCTGAGAGAACCATCTTTCTTTCTCACAAACAAGAGCAGAGCGCCCTAAGGTGACACATTAAATCGAATAAAACCTTTATTAAGAAGATCTTTCAACTGCTCTTTAATTCTTTCAACTCAACTGGAGCCATTCTATATGGAGGAATAGAGATAGGTTGAGTATCAAGAAGAATATCTATATCGAAGTTAATTTCTCTCTCAGGAGGGACTCTAGGAATATCATCTGGAAAGACCTCTAGAAACTCACTCACAACTGAAACTAAGTGAATAGGCGTTGTCTCAACACTACTCATTAACTCGTACTAAGTGATAGATGCACCCCTTGGAAACTAACTTTCTGGCCTTAAGGTACGAAATGAAAAGACTCTTAGGCATTGCTGAACTACCCTTCCTCTCTATAACACACTCATTAGGAAACTGGAACTTAACTACTCGAGTTCTACAATCAACTGAGGCATAACAAGCATGAAGCTAGTCCATTCCTAGAATAACATCAAAGTCCACCATGTCTAACTCGACTAAGTCAGCCATGGTGTCCTTGTGATTGACAGAGATAGTACAATCAGGATAAACTCTTTTAGGTAGAATAGACTCACCAACATGTGTGGAAATATCGAAGGGCTCAAGAAGTCGTTCAGGAAGAATATCAAACCTCATAGCAATATACCGAGTCATAAAATATAGTCTCTCTCTTGGATAAAGCAATGCATATACATCAAAAGTAAAGACTTTGATCATACCAGTGACAATATCTAGTAAATTCTCTTTCTCTTGGCGACTGGTGATAGCATACAGATGGTTTCCTCCTCCGCCTGTCCCTAAAGTAGCTCCTCTCGGTGCAGCCCTGTCTGCCGTAGCCTCTGAAAAAGATTGGGCTCTGATTCCCCCATTGTTATTACCCTGCCTATTCTTAGGGAACTCTCTTATGAAGTGACCTGTTTGACCAAACTTGAAATAGCCAATGGAGCCATCATGACACGCTCCTTGGTGGTTTCTACCATACTTAGCACATGTAGTAGTCCAGTTGGCCCCTTGTGCCACACTACCATGAGACCAAGCAGTTCTAGCTTTGAAGTTCTGCGAATTTTGATTCCTAAACTCACCTCTATTCGTTAGTGCAGGTGCACTAGCAGATGATGGATCAGGTCCAGCTGGCCTTTGTTGAAAAGATGACCGATTCGTATTTCTGTCCTTCTACTATCCGTACTCATTACCTGTTGTCTTAGCCTTCTTGCTGCGGAACTCTTCCCTATCCTTCCACTTGTCTTCCTCAACCTGCTGCACATGGATCCTAAGCCTTGCTATGTCCATGTCCCCTATCAATATAGCAACCTTACCCTCTGTGCTTGACAGGCAAGACAACCTAGACACAAACAAACTCATCCTACTCTTCATATCAGTAACCATCTCCAGAGCATAACAGGATAGAGGCTGTATGGATGCACACTCATGGACTCCTGCTTAAGAGTGGAAAATTCTCTTAACTTGCATCTCTCAGCTAACGGGAAAGAAACGCCCGATGAAGGCACTTTTAAACACAACCCAGCTCACAATTGGTGCCCCTTCAGCTTTGCTTTTCTTCCATTGGTCGTACCAAATCATAGAAACACCCTTGAGTTGGTATGCAGCTAACTCCACACGCTCAACATCAACAACATGCATAACCTCAATCACCTTCTGCAGCTCCTCCACAAAGTTTTTCGGATCCTCAGTGACATTTGACCCTGTGAATTTTAAAGGATTCATTCTCAAGAACTCACAGATCCTAGATGTATTAACCACATCTTTTTGACCCACTCTTTGTTGACCAGCTTGGTTAGTCACCACTTGACTCAACATCCGGATATCATCCCAAAACTTAACATTAGTGACCTCTCATTGGAGTTGAACTTCTGGTACATTGGGGACCTCTTGATCCTGGGGATCAACATTTCTTCTAGCAGGACGACCTCGAACAACTCTTCGTGGAGGCATGATCTGAAAGATATGCTCAAGCACCTCTTAGAATGGAACTTTTATAGAGTTGATCTCTATCGCACGAAAAGAGTATGAAAGAAGTGAAATATTTCCTTAATATTGTAGCCTCCTAATTATAGATGTGGCGCACTTCAAACCAATAACCGAGACTTTATAGACATGACATCATAGATACCCTAGGACTCTTGAACTCTGGGCTTTGATACCAAGTTTGTCAGGCCTCAAGCCTACATCCTAGACATGACGATACTCGAGAATCGTTGCTGGTCCAAAAGCAAACCCTTGGCCTATTTCAATACTCAGAGGACTTACTCAACAATATATGAACTCAAAAGTAATGATTTACTGATTTTTCTTAAAAATAAATAACTCAAAAATGTCTGGAAACATTCAACTAGCCAAAAGAAGGCAACTCAAGTCTTAAACATTAATAATGGAAATGGAAAAAACTCCTCAAAACACTATTGTCTATGAAGCCTCTAATAACTATGATAGATATCAGGACAAGACCCGCGACATCTTAATAAGACTGAAAAGTAAACGTGGACCCTCCGTAAACAAGGAGGCTCACCAAAGCTAACTGGGACTATAAGTGTTATCGATAGAGCACCTGTTGATGACCCTTAATACATGTATCTACATCATAAAAAGAAACATGCCAAATGGAGTTAGTACATTGAATGTACGAGTATGTATGGGGAACTCTGAAGCATAAACATAAGCTTGAATTGATAAAAGAGAAACATAATTACCTTATCTCAACTCAACTCAACTTAACTCAAGAATACTCAACTCAAAATGAAGCAACAATAACAATGTAATTTACATAATGCTTTTTCAAAAAAAGATAACAACTCAATTTATTTAAAAATACAATAATAAGCTCTTTTACTCTTATTTGAGAGATTCTCTAACCAACAACCATCACTATGAGTTACGAGATGATACAACGTCTCGCCCACACTGCCAGAACTTTTCTATACCTTGTCGGAGTATAGGACATCCCCAACTAAGTGGATCCACTAAGCTATGCTTAGAAAGAAATTAGGAATCATCTAAAAAGTATGATCCTTTACCCATGTTGGTATACATGGTTCATGAGGATTTTGAGTTGTCTGAACTCACCTCCATATCGGTGCTCAATACTACTCTTAATAATATATAACTCATGCTCATATGTTTAAAAACATAACTCTTCCTCAATTTGAGATAATTACTTAAAGGATTCTCTTAAAAGAGATAATACTCAAAACTCCTCATGAACTCATTTGGAAACTGTCACGACCCAGGAGTATACCCTAGATGTAACATGGCATACAAGACCCAGAGAGGCCTCATACAAGCCACTTAGCATATCATAATATAAAGTAATAGAAAATAGTGCAAAAATTTAAAATCCCTATTGGCTTGGGCCGTCATGGCTTGAGCCAACACTTGAAAAGCCGATCTAAACTCCGCATTAGTCACATTCTCACCCAAAGGATCAATCGGAGCTTGTGGATGAATTTCTTGATCCACCATGTCTTCTGCATTCCTTCTAGCTTTAGCCCTTGTAGTAGTCATATCTTGTAGACCATCAGGTAAGGATTAGGAGAAAGACCTTATAGAGTTAAACTCTATGGCACGACTTAGAGTAATGAAGAAGTGAAGTTTCCTAGTCATCTAATAACTTCTCATTCATAAATGTGGCGTGCTTCACACTTAAGAAAAAGACTCTACTAGACGTGGTTTTGAGACATCTTAGAACCATTCTAAACCTTGTGCTCTGATTACCAAGTTTGTCACGACCCAGGGGTACACCCCATACGTAACATAGCATACAAGACCCCAAGAGGCCTCATACAAGCCACTTAATGTATCATAACATAAAGTAATAGAAAATGGTGCAAAAATTTAAAACATTTTCCATACAATCAAAGTCTTTATACAATGAAGCGGAAGTCTTTAATACTTGTCTCAAACCATCTAAAACATGAATAGTCATTGGGAAGCAGCCCATACAATAGTTCTAATCAATAAAATGAAAGATATAAAGGGAAGGTGATCAAATCCTTGATACTATGAGGACTCACCAAATCTTCACTCCTTGCTCTACTATGAACCTAGCCACAGGGATGGAAGTCAATATCGCCGGACCCTACATTTTTTTAAGAATGTAGGCAAGAGTATGTGTTAGTACAAAAATGTACTGAATATGATGGCTAGCATAAATCATCAACATAAGCATAATATAGGCATTAGTCAACATAAGACATATACCATAATCATAAGAGATAACAACATAAGTCATAAGCATACTCAATGTACATAAATCATCATATCATCAGAGGAACACTTCTCAAGTAACCTTAACTTGTTCTTACTCATTACATAGGTCATCACCTCTATTCTTACATATCAAGGAAGGCAACTCAAGCAACAATCCAAGCTAAGCTTACATCATACAAGAAAATCTCATATTAAAACATACTTACGATACTTCCTTGAAATAACTTTGATTTATCATAAACATGCTACTTTTATAAGGGACTTGTCCCTCTTTAGCTATCTCTACTATACATGGAAAAACACTTCTTTACTAGTCCAACACAAACAATACTCATGAATGGTTACAATTTACCAATTCTAGGCTATCAAGGAAAAACACATCATTATGCTAGACCAAGCTATCATGGAAAGCACACTCTCATGCAAGTCCAAGCTACTCAAGGAAGGGTACTATTGCTCAATCCAAGCTACCAATGAAATGGTTTGGCCCTACCAAATCATGCTATCATGCTAGCATTCTCTCATGCTAGTTCAAGCTAACCTTTGGAAGGGTACAATTTCTCAATCCAAGGCTATCCATGAGATCTTCTGTCACGACTCAGGGGTACCCCCTAGATGTAACATGGCGTACTTGACTCCCGAAGGGGTCGCATACAAGCCCTTAGCATAATCATAACATAAGATCATAAAAAGTATGAGAAAATTTAAAACTTTTTTAAGCCATACAATCGAAAACATTTTCATAAGCAAGTGGAAGTCTTTACTACAACTTTGTCTCAAACCATCTATTAAAACTCTTGAATAAAAGACTTGGGACACAGCCCACATAAATGTCTACAACATAAAGAAATGACATAAATGAAACATAAGGGGTTTGTTCTAGAAGCTATAAGGACTCACCATTTCTTCAATTCTTCTTGCACCTTAAGAACCTAGCCTCCAAAGCAACTCAATCTCCAAGACCCTACATTTGATTAGAATGTAGGCAATATGCATTAGTACAAAATGTACCAAGTATGAAAGCTAGCACAAAATCATAAGCGCATCTCAAAATGGTTAGTCAACATAAGACATAAGCATAAGAGATAATCACACAGTCATAACATAATCTCCAACATAAGCTTCTTATAATCATCAGTCAACATAAGACAAAATAAATGAACATAGGAGGTACATTATGTTCATAGCATAGTCTCTACTTAGGTTTTCATTTTTACATACTTCAACCTTAGGCCTTTCATATTACAAGAGAACTACTTCACAAGCCACCTCAAAGTATACTTGTGCAAGGCAAGGATAGCATCCCATAATACCATCCAAGCTAAGTACCTTTTTTTAGTCATTCTTGGGCATAGTTCACATTCATAGCTAAGACCTAGGTTTTCATATCATAAGAGCACTTATACTCCTAAGTAACCTCAACGCACACTTGTGCAATGCATGAGTGACATCCCATAATACCACTCACACTAAGCTTATCTTGACATCACTCTAGTCATGCTTACTAATCATAGGTGTCATTCTTGACCTACTTCATAAGGACAAGGAACTACCATCTTGAGTCAATCATATCATGGAAGGCAACTAAAGCAACAATCCAAGATAAGCATGCATCACATAAGAGAACACTTCATAAGTAGCTTCAAGTCATACTTGTGCCATGTATGAATGACATCCCATATTACCACTCATACTAAGAGAACACTTCATAAGTAGCTTCAAGTCATACTTGTGCCATGTATGAATGACATCCCATATTACCACTCACACTAAGTACTCATTTGGGATAACTTACTCCATGCTAACTATTTATCATTCTAGTCTATCAAAGAATAACACACTACTAGGCTAGACCTAACTACCATGGAAGGCACACTATCATGCAACCCAAGCTAATACAATGAAGAATACAAGTATTCCAACCTAGCTACATGTAAACAATCCATATGATGCAGGGTACCCTTAGGGGAGTATGAACCCTCAACCCTAAGCTATCCTTATGAGTGTATGAATTCTCAATCCTAAGCTATCCTTAGGAGAGTATGAATCCTTAATCCTAAGCTACCATGAAATGGTCTTGGCCCAACCAAGTCAAGCTACCATGAAGGTATTCTTGCAATGCTAATTCAAGCTACCCTTAGGAGAGTATAGGTCCTCAATCCTAGGCTACCATGCCTACTCTAATGCAAGCTACCATGAATAGCATCCCACAAATGCTAATTCTAGCCACCATGAAAAGCATCCTTGCAATGCTAACTCAAGCTAACCTTAGGAGATTATGGTTCCTCAATCCCAAGCTACCATGTGAACTTCTAACTCATGCTGCATAAACAAACTATACATGAAGGGATCATTTATCACAACTTTAAGCTATTCTATTCTAACATGCTTTGATTCATTTTAGGTGATTAACCTATCAATCTAGAATCATTCTATGTGAGAAGACCTTTCACATTCTACATACATGCATTCATATAGTTCTAGGTAGGTCATGTGGGTAAAAAACTTCCACCACAACTCTATCAACTTTGCATATCAATTCTATGCAAACTATCTCATCATATTAACCTTATTCTATAAGCCTTAGTGATCAACATTATATCTTAAAGCCCTACTAACAAGTTTTACTCCACAATCATCATACTAAACTAGATCACAAGACACATTAGTCACAAGCCTTAATCATAGGCAAATTCTATGCATAGTTCATCATATAGTCCCAAATTCAATCATTATAATTCATAGTTTATCATACATGCATAACTCTAGTTCCATTCATGATTTCATATTCCTATTATTGAATAAGTTCTATATATGATAACAATTCTAGAGAATCTATCAAGAATCATCAATTTCTCATCAAAAGACATAAACCCACATACTTTGATTTCTAGGGTTAATCATTGAATTCATATTAATTCTTAATAATATTATGAATCAACAATAAATTAATCATATATAAGTATTATCCAACCAATTGGAATCATACACATCTAAAACCCACACATTGAAAGTAACCCTAGCTTAGATTGGGGTTCTTCTTCACAAATTAGGGGAAATCCTAGGGGACTCTATGGGTGGTAGAACCCATAGATGAAAAGCTAAACATACCTTTAACCTCGAGTGACTTCGTACATCTCCTTTTAGGCGAGCTACTTCGTTCCAAACCTTTCTCTAATAATAAGGTAAGCTTGAAAGCCGCCGCCCTTTAAATTTAAAGGAGCGGGCGCAGTGAACTGTAATTGTGAAAAGATTGGAAGATCTGGCCAAAGAAGGTGATAGACCTGTAGATTCGTTCCCATGGTTCGATCCTTCCCAGTAAAATGCGGCGTGTTCTAATTCTGCTCGCTTTTACACTAGAAAGGGGGACCACCCTCTAAGCCTAAGCCCTAGCACAAGCTCTCAAAACTAGACTTTGTTCATGACCCATGCTTCAAGATCTCTCTTCTTCTTCAATGGAGGTTTTCTAGAGAGAAATATTCTTTGGAGAGGACGATGAAGTTGGGTTTTCTTTGGATTCTAGGTAGAATGAATTAATTGAGGTAAACTTAGGTCTAATTAGCTTATATACTTCCTAGGAAGGGAATAAAATAATGTAGGGTCAACTTTGGAAAAGAACTAAGACCCCTTAAAGTTTCAACTTAAAATTTGCAAGCCTTCACGACTTGGCTTGCCCTTTTGCCCCTCATGGCTCACCAAGGGCACTAGGCGACTCGCCAAGTGGACTTTTGGCTTACCCAAATTTCCAGTAAGCTCCCTAAGAGGGTAGATCACTTAGGTGATGGAGGGGGCAGCTTGTCGATTCGCTAATCCAACCGGCGAGCCCCGACTTGGCTCGCCCAAAATTCCAGAACCTTGGCCAAGGGGACAGCCCACTAGGCGACCCCAAGTGCACTTTGGCGTCTCGCCAAGTCACTTGGGCAATCATGCTGCCCCATCGCCAACAAGGCCCAAAGAAGAACAAGTTCTCCTTCACTCTTCCTAGCTAACTTAGGCCCTTGCCACTCCCTAGGCTTGACAATCCCACATGCTAAGACTTAGGTTAGTGTATAAGATTACGGGGTGTAAGATGTGCCTTGACATTCGACCACTAAACCCCCCATTCTATGCATAGGAAGTCTTATCTATGACTTTAAACCTTATACCAAACCTTAGAACCCTAACTTAAGTCCCTAGTTTAGTCTTCCCCCTTGGGAACATTCGTCCTCGAATGACGATTCTAAACACTTCTTAAAGGAAACGACTCAAGACTAGTAGCCCATCATGCTGCAATACATCTAAATGCACACAACCAAGGAGGAAACATCAAGTCCAAGCTAAACATACTCCATGAAACACAAGGGAGTAGGAACCACATCTACAACCCAAAATGCATGAAATTCTATGTCTATTCAGTTTTCAAGGAGGAACTAACATCTCCTAGCTAATACATGCTCAACACAGATTCATGGAACCTAAATGCAACTTACTCACAAAAGTCATTTACTTAAGGAGGAATCTTTCAACTCCAAACTAAAGCATGCTCATATAATCATCTCGTGAAGTCTATATATAACTCTAGTCAATGCACTACAACATGAGGAAAACAATGCATATAAGTCATTTCTAACAAGACCTAAGCTCATGAAATACATATAAGGAAATCATAGCAACACATAATCACATAATCACCTCATTTTATAGGCACATTATCTCTCCCCTGGGAGTAAGCCTACACATGTTCTTCTAAACATCATTCATCCGAAAATTTACTAAAACATAAACACATACCGGAAGGGACATGAGGAGATCACTCTTGATCTTCTCTAGATTGGAGAGCATCAAATCTATTCTTGTTTTGAGGCTCCACATCCTCACTACTAGTGGCAACGTGCTTACCCTCTCTTCTTGTAGCCTTTGCCTTTGGGCAATCTTTCTTTATGTGGCCACTCTCACCACAACTATAGTAACCTTCTCTACCGGCAAAATACCTACCATCATGCCTCTTGCCACACCTAGAACAAGTGGGCCATAGGGACTCATTACTTTTTCCTTGTGGCCTAGGAGTAGACACTCTATCATCCCTATGCTTAGGAGCATTTGAAAAACCTTGCCCGGAAAACTTTTGTCAATTCCTAGAACGACCATATCCATCGAACCCATCATGAAAGGACTTATCACCATCCATCCTAGTCCTTTTCTTCTCCCTATCCCTCTCCTTTTGAGCTTTGACTCCTCTATTTGTTGGGAAAACACCATGATGCGTGAGATATCCATATCATCAACAAGCATTGCCATACTACATTCTTCTTCTACCATATCATACACCCCCGTCATAAACCTATTCATTAAATCCCTAGGACTTGATACCAAAGATGGAGCATACTTATACAAAAGAGTAAACTTCAAGGCATACTTCTTAACACTCAAGTTACCTTGCTTAAAATTGATGAACTCTTCCAACTTAGCCTCCCTCAACTCCCGAGGAAAGAACCTATCTAGAAATGCCGACTTAAATGCCTCCCACTCTATAGGACCCGTTCCTACCGGCCTACTATCTTTCCATTGTTCATATAAAATTTGGGCAACATCCTTCAATTGATAAGAGACTAGTTTTATTTTTTCTATATATGTCACCCCCATGATAGCTAACACTTTATAAACCTCTTCTATGAATCCATTTGGATCCTCTTCAACCTTGGAGCCACTAAACTCCGGAGGATTCATCCTCAAAAACTCCCTCACTCTAGAAGCAGCCATCCCTCTTATTGGGTTTGCCGGAGCCACCACCTCTCTATTGGCTTGCGGCGTCAAAGCTTGAGCCAACAATTGCATAGAAGCCCTAAACTCCGCAAGAGTGACATTCTCAATCGGAGGGTCATTTGGAGCTTGATGAGGAGCTTGGTTTTGAACTTGTGGAGGAACCTCTTGTTCTCCATTGTCTTCCTCATCCCTCCTAGCATTAGCCCTAGTATTAGCGATAACTTGAAAAATCCATAGGGCAAAGGTTAGGGGAAAGACCTACTAGATCTAAACTCTATAGAACGGCTTAGAGAATAAAGAAGTGAGATTTCCTAAGCATCCAATAGCCTCCTATTCATAAATGTGGCGTGCTTCACATTTATGAACAAGACTCTATTAGATGTGGTTTGAGATAATCCTAGAATCATTCAAAACCTTGTGCTCTGATTACCAAGTTTGTCATGACCCAGGGGTACCCCCTAGACGTAACATGGTGTACTTGACCCCCGAAGGGGTCGCATACAATCCCTTAGCATAATCATAACATAAGATCATAGAAAGTACAGGAAAATTTAAAACTTCTTTAAGCCATACAATCAAAAACATTTTCATAAGCAAGCGGAAGACTTTACTACAACTTTGTCTCAAACCATCTATAAAAACTCTTGAGTAAAAGACTTGGGACGCAGCCCACATAAATGTCTACAACATAAAGAAATGACATAAAGGAAACATAAAGGGTCTGTCCTCGAAGCTATGAGGACTCACCAATTCTTCAACTCTTCTTGCACCTTAAGAACCTAGCCTCCAAAGCAACTCAATCTCCAAGACCCTACATTTGATTAGAATGTAGGCAATATGTATTAGTACAAAATGTACGAAGTATGAAAGCTAGCACAACAACAAAAGAGCATCTCAAAATAGTTAGTCAACATAAGACATAAGCATAAGAGATAATCACATAGTCATAACAAAATCTCCAACATAAGCTTCTTATAAACGTAAGTCAAGCTACCATGAAGGCATTCTTGCAATGCTAGTTCAAGCTACCCTTAGGAGAGTATAGGTCCTTAATCCTAGGCTACCATGCCTGCTCTAATGCTAGATACCATGAAAAGCATCCTTGCAATGCTAACTCAAGCTAACCATAGGAGAGTATGGTTCTCATCCTTGCATGAGAAATTCTAACTCATGCTAGCTAAACCAACTATAAAAGAAGGGATAATATATCACAACTTCAATCTATTCTATTCTAACATGATTTGATTCAATTTAGGTGATTAACCTTTCAATCTAGAATCATTCTATGTGAAAAGACCTTTCACATTCTACATACATGCATTCATATAGTTCTAGGTAGATCATGTGGGTAAAAGCATTCCACTACAACTCAATCAACTTTGTATATCGATTCTATGCAAACTATCACATCATATTAACCTTATTCTATAAGCCCTAGTGATCAACATTATGTCTTCAAGCCCTAGTATCAAGCTTTACTCTACAATCATCATACTAGACTAGATCACAAGACACATTAGTCACAAGCCTTCATCATAGGCAAATTCTATACATAGTTCATCATAAAGTCCCAAATTCAATCATTATAATTCATGGTCTATTATACATGCATAAGTCTATTTGAATTCATTATTTAATATTCCCATTCTTGAATAAGTTATTTACATGATAACAATTCTAGAGAATCTATGAAGAATCATATATTTTTCATCAAAAGGCATAAACCCACATACTTTGATTTCTAGGGTTAATCATGTAATTCATGTAAATTCTTCATAATATCATGAATCAACACTAAATTAATCATATATAAGTATTATCCAACCAATTGGAATCATACCCATCTAAAACCCACACATTGGAAGTAACCCTATCTTAGATTGAGGTTCTTCTTCACAAATTAGGGGAAATCCTAGGGGACTCTATGGGTGGAAAAACCCATAGATGAAAGTCTAAACATACCTTTAACCAAAGCCCTAGCACAAACTCTCAACAATGGACTTTGTTCATGACCAAGCTTCAAGCTCTCTCTTCTTCTTCAATGGAGGTTTTCTATAGAGAGAAATATTCTTTGGAGAGGATGAAGTTGGGTTTTCTTTGGATTCTAGGGAGAATGACTTAATTGAGGTAAACTTAGGTCTAATTAGCTTATATACTTGCTAGGAAGGGAATAAAATAATGTAGGGTCAACTTTGGAAAAAAACTAAGA
Organism: Solanum acaule; assembly: GCA_036250505.1. Taxonomy (NCBI): domain Eukaryota; kingdom Viridiplantae; phylum Streptophyta; class Magnoliopsida; order Solanales; family Solanaceae; genus Solanum; species Solanum acaule. The sequence goes on from JAJOOR010009476.1 coordinate 29,048, forward strand.
CCCCTTAAAGTTTCAACTTAAAATTTAAGTGCCTTCACGACTTGGCTTGCCCTTTTGCCCCTCATGGCTTGCAAAGGGCACTAGGCGACTCGCCAAGTGGACCCTTGGCTCGTCCAAATTTCCAGTAAGATCCCTAAGAGGGTAGATCACTTTGGAGATGGAGGGGGCAGCTTGTCGATTAACCAATCCAACCGGCGAGCCCCGACTTGGCTCGCCCAAAATTCTAGAACCTTGGCCAAGGGGACAGCCCACTAGGCGACGCCAATTGCACTTTGGCGCCTCGCCAAGTCACTTGGGAGATCATGTTGCCCCATCGCCAACCAGGCCCAAAGAAGAACAAGTTCTCCTTCGCTCTTCCTAGCTAACTTAGGCCCTTGCCACTTCCTAGTCTTGACAACCCCACATGCTAAGCCTTAGGTTAGTGTATAAGATTACGGGGTGTAAGACGTGCCTTGACATTCGACCACTAAACCCCTCATTCTATGCACGGGAAGTCTTATCTACGACTTTAACCCTCATACCAAACCTTAGAACCCTAAGTTAAGGCCTTAGTTTAGTCTACTAGTTTCCGGGGCGTTACATATTCTACTAAAGATACCATGGATGGTCTTGTCTTACCAAGTCAAGCTTTAAAGACATGAGGATTCGCCTCCACATCATTTCATAAGGGTCATGGGTACTCGCGTCCATGTCCATTTATCATAATAAGAACGTGGGAAATCACCTCTTGTTCAATCCTAAGGAGTATGGAAAATCACCTCATATCCTTTACATATGGAGGACAAGGGTATTCGCCTCTAGCCTCATCATTCATTTAGCATTTTAGTCTAGATTCATTTTAGGTGAGCATGCCTTTCAACCTAGAATCATTCTATGTGAGAAAACCCTTCAAATTCTACATTCATGCATTCATCATCTAGATCATAAAGTAGATTATGTGGGTAAAGTCCTTCTACGAAAATTCTATCTAATAGTCTACCATTATCATATAAGCTTCACCCTCAAATCCTTAACATTCATAATTCATCATATTAGCTTTACTCTCAAAGCCTTAGAAAATAACTACAAGCCTTACTCTCAAAGCAATACTTCTTACAATCATCACATATGCCTAAATCTCAATACATTCTAATCATATGCTTCATTCTTAAGCAATTCTAATCATATAGGCTCCATCTCAAGCACTTCTAATCACGATTCATCATGTATACTTTAATCTAATTCAATTCGTGTTTATATGCTTTACTCTCAAGTAATATATAATGTATTTCATCAATCCTAGAAGATTATCTCTAAACCCTCAATTTCCTCTTTCATGGCATAAAACCCATTTACATCTTCATCTTAGAATCATAGGTTAAGCATGAATACATGTATAATCATACTTAAAACATGTAGTTCCATCATAAACAACTCTAATCCACTCAATTGGATCATAACCCATAACATTAGAAACAACCCTAAATTGACTTGGGGGATTCTTTTTCTAAATTGGGGAAATCATGGGGCTCCATGGATGAATAAGCCATCATACCTTGATTACAAAGCCTACCAATCTTGGAAGTATGGAGATTTGACTTGACCCAGGTTGATTCCTCTTCTTCTTCTTCAACTTTCTAGAGAGAGAATATTTGAGAGAGAATTTGGGTTTCTTTTTGGGGTCTTGCAATAATGACTTAGAATGACTTAATTTAGAGAATATAAAGCTTATATGCTTTTCTAAGTTAGGGTAAAACGACGTAGTATCGCTTTAGGAAAATATCACAAGACCTCTAAGACCCCAACTTAAAAACCTGATGTTTTTCACGCTGAAGCTCGCCAAGTAGACCCTTGGCATTGCCTAAATTTCCAGTGTCTACTCCAAGGAGGCAATCCAGTAGGTGATGGGGAGGAGCCTTTGGACGTTGCGCCAATTGGATTAGCGAGCCCCGACTTGGCTCACCCGATTTCCCAGCTGCCTGGGCAAATGGGGACAACCCACTAGGTGATGGTGGCTCCACTTGGCTAATCGCCAAGCCACTTTGGCTATGGCACCTCACTTCGCCAAGTGGATCAAGGAGAAAATGTATTCCCTCAATTTTTCTAGGCATTCTAGGCTCTTGCCCTCCTCCGTGACATGTTACCCTACACACTTAGCCTAGTTTAGCCTACTAGATTCCGGGGTGTTACAAAAACCAAGGTTTCTTATCATTTTAATGCAAAAGTGTTACATGCTTGGGAATACTTAGTCCCCTCATACTCATTTGAAAAATATGAACTCAACTCTCCTCATCCTAATACTCATTTACTCAAGTCTCAAAACAGTTTATAAATGATTGCAAAAGACTTTTCAAAATGACTCAAAAGGACTTTCTCGAACTTTCCTCTTCACTTTATCTAGAATTTGGAAAGTGAATTCAAGAGTTATGTTTTGGATATGCATGATCTCTCAAGGATTAATTAAGAATTTAAGTGTGGAAATCAAGAAGAAAACATAGGTATGATTCGAGAAAAATTCATAGATAAATGCAATATTTTTGGCTATAATTGTTCATAATTACAAGTGACAATTTACAAAAAAAATAATACAAGTGCTTCATAAGAAATAGACAGAGTCCATTCGTTAATTGGCTAGGGAAAATATTAAAACCAACGAATTTGGTCGATTTTGTAAAAATGAAAAAAGTTCAATTCATCAATTTTCTTAAATCACGCAATTACAAAATGCATCATTTGATAAATACAATCCAGGTTATAAGTAATGTGAGTGGGGTACTGTTCTACCACTAGATCACTAATATTTGTTGGTTTAACACCTTTTTTATTTGGTACACTTTCATCGATAAGGACGATAGAAAATATAATTTCTCAAGTCTTGGTGCTAATTTTTGTGCTTGTCTATTGATTTGTGATTGGTAAACTTCATAAACTAAGTCGATCTATTTGCTTCTGTCTAAAAATATGTACATATTTAATAGTAATTCAACATACGTACGTAGAGTAACTATACATAGATAACATCGACTTACAAACTTAGACTTTGCAAAGGTGCAAAATATTTCATGAATTTCTATTAATTTTTTCCATCAGTGTGAAAATTCAAATAAACTTAAAAATGAAAGCAAAAGTGAAAGAAATAAACCAACTAGGTTTTCAAATATATTATGATGAAGTTCTATAGTTATGGATATCAATGTTTTTTTCAAAACAATTGATTTACTGATCGAACTAAACCGATTATTCAATTTTTTTAATAAAATCGAAAGTTTAATTTTATATAAATTTTTAATTGTATTGAATAATTTATAAAATTTATAAAAATAAATAAATAAAATGACAGAATCGTACTGAATATATTTAAATATATTTTAAAAAATATACAGTTTAATTAAAATATAATCTACATTTGAATGAATTGTGGGTGGTAAATTTCATGCATTTGTATGTGTATAAATAAACATATAATATATTATTTCTACAGAAGTTAAATTTGAAAGAAGTGAATAAAGTTAAATATAAAATAAAAATGAGCGACAGGAGAGAGTTGATCGGATGGTAACCAGTCCTCACTTCCAACCTTAAGGTTGTGAGATTGAGTCCCCAAGAAAGCATACTGTTGGGAGCTCCTGGGGAGGGGTTAAAAAAATTGAGATGGGAGATAACAGGAAAATTAACCTTTTTATAATAATAAATTTATCCCTAATTAATACATTTAAGAACAAAATAATTTTTTGTATATAAAATATAGTCATTAGAGACGAAATTAGATTTTGTTCAGCTACGAAATACATATAACTTTAGAGACAATTGATGTCATCACTGATTGAAGTAAAATAATTAGCAACGATATAATTTTGTTGGTAGTAATAATCTTTTTAGTGACAAAGCAAACTATTAACTACAAAAAATATACTTTTTATGACAAATAATTTTGTCACAAATGTTTAAGCATTTGGGAATGAATTTTCTTTTTGTGGTTAATATAATACTTTTAGCGATGAAACACTAAATCGTTTTTGTATACTTTTAGCGACAAACATTTAGTGACGATTGATTGACGAATCATTTTTCATCTCACAGGATTTTTAGTGACGAAATTGATTTATAATTGACGAAATTATTTGTCCCTGATAATAGAATTTGTTGTAGTGCTTAGGCGCACAAGGTGACATTCGGCGATTCACTGATCATGAAGAGCGGGTTCCATCGAGTTTTCCCATTTGAGATCAAACACCTGAAGCAAGTCAAATGCGAACTGAATGATACAAATGGTGATTCGTCGAGTGAGTTCAGTGAGCCCGACTAATCTCACTGAATGGGATGCGAAAGAATCTTTTTGGAAAGTATAAATAGTTTGGAAGACAGAGAAAATGGATCTATCTTATCTTTAATCAATTTTTACACTTGAAACTCTTAGAGAGAGAAACTATTGAGTATTGCTCTTAGTTTGGGGTTTTAATTATTTCTTTTGTAATTGAAAATTGGAGAGTGAAATCAAAGTGTGAGTTTATTATAATTGCTTATTTTATCACATCCATGACTGCTATCATAAGAGGTATAATTTATGCACTTTTTGTGCTAGGTGGTTAAAACCCCAAGTTTTAGGGGTATGATTATGGGGTTGGGTGTTGATGTAACTTAGTGGGATACATGTATTGCTCTATTTTATTGCTTTCCACCATGGGTTTGAGATGTTAGCATGTGATTAATTTAGGAGTTAAGGGTAACAACTTAAATCCTATCTTATATCTTGAATTGGTTCTTGAAAGAGACCAATAAGAGTGGGTAATTAGCTCAATATTTGCAAACTAGAAGAATCTAGTTGTAAAACAAAACTAATGGGTAGAATTATAAATTACATAAATGAGATCAAAGGAGATTTTATGAACTAATGTTTTGAGATTGAAATAAGATTAGCATTACTGAAGATGACCCTGCTTATCCAAGGTCGTTTAGCTTTGTTGAGCAATACAATTTTACTCATATGTGACATTGATTTCTAATCCCCACACCCCTAGAATCGACTCAAATAGTCTAAACTCTGTTTAGTATAGTTTGTTGCTTATATTTCATTTTGAAATCACTTGATCAAATTTTGTGGAATAATCCACCCATTTGTCTCATTTGCTACTTTAGATTAGTCACATCTTAATTCAGTTTTTGGATTCTTAATATTTCACTACTCCTTGTGAGATTTGATCCCGACTCTTAGTTGGATAATTTTTATTGGTAACGATCGCTTACTCTTTGAATTTGTTTTGAAGAGTAGTTTGAGCGTTATAAAAAATTACGCCACTTCCGAGGAGTAGTAGCTAAGAATTTAATTTGAGAAGTAATTTATGTACTGATTTGCTTGTAGTTGAACAAACGTACACTTGGTTCTACTGTTGTGTCCTATTGGTAGGTGGAATAATGAATGCAAACAGTGGTGATAATTCTAGTCGCCATTGGCAAGATAATGATGTTAGAAAGAGGGATGAGGTTAATTCTAATGTCACCACTGAGATTTGAGCAATTCAGTTACCATCTGTTCACAAGAATATTACCTTTACCATAATCGAAACAATGTTTTAGCTAATTAAAATTAGAGGATTATTAGGATGGTTTTCATAACGTCCAACTATACTTCTTGAAAAGAAATATAAATGGTCGTATGCAATATATTTACCCAACTATGAGTCAGGATCGATCCCACAGAGAATATAGAAGAATATTGTCAATAGATAATATTTAACTTGATAGTCGTTATTTAAAAAAGGGGGGATTTAAAATGAAATTATAATAAAAAGAATAACAATAGCTTGGAACTAAGTATTTAGTCATAATTAGATTATTAGAAATAACTAGGAACGTGTTCCCCGTGATTTCATAACATAGCAAGAATATTGTACTAGTGACCTATTTCAATTTTTAGCATGCAAAGTCGGTAAATTAGGTATCTCCTAAGTGATTGATCGTCCAAATAGGGAATTGTACCACGCAACTTGGTCGGTCTACGGGTGTATGCTTTACTAACCCTTACCATTGACTCCAAATTAACCCTCACATATTTGGGTTAGGCTATTAGATAGTGGATTATCAATGCTAAGTCTCTATTGTTTAATCTCTTTTCCCTTTTGTTACTTCCTTGGTCGGGTAAGTAGGAATAAGGCGAGTTCTAACGTTGGCCACCATTAAAAAACAATCATAACAAATAGATCAACAATACATGCATAAAATTATTCAAGAACCGATTTTTTTTTTTTACATAAACTTACTTTAATAATTCATCATTGATCCACAACCCTAATTATGAAATTTAGCTACTCATAATCTCAAAAACAAAATAAAAATTTATTAAAATAAATATTCTTGTGTTAATCATAAAAACTTAAGAACAATAACTAAAATATCTTTCAATAACCACAAATACAAATAAATAATAAAAGAGAAGAAAGAATAAACTAAAATTCTCCGGCCTTCACGATGACTCTTCCAAAGCTCCTAAGCTATAAAGTTCTAAATTGTATGTTGTGTATTGTTTCTTGATTCTTGCCTTTTCTGAAAGAATAATATACATTGCCCTATTTATAGACATAAAAATCCTAAATAAAATATTTAAATCCAACACAAATTAGAAACCCCGTAGAATTTGATTATCCGTGTAACCGCTACCTTCTGCCGCTTCAACAATTTTACATGTGTGTCTTCTGCATCTGCCACATGGCAGCTCTTGAGAATTGCAATTTGCAATTTCTCCGTTCAACTGCTACTGCCTTTATGTATATATAAGTATATTATTTTATTACATTTAATCCATTAAGCTGTCTGCTTGATTTTCTACAATGATTTCTTATTTTTAATTTATTTGTGCTCAAAATTTCTTCATCTTCACGCCATTTTAATGCTGTAAATAAATACACAAATTAAGAATAATCCATAAAATTTATACCCAAAATCGACAATTAAATGATTAAATATGAGGCAAATAATGATAAAATATGTATATTTTTAGTCTCACATCAACACCCCACACTTAATCTTTTGCTCATCCTCGAACAACTATTAAAGCTCATCTCAAAATAATTGAACTCGAAATACCACCACTTTGATAGATACAAACAATTAAGTCATGTAACAAAGCACAATATCAAGTAATCTTCTCAATTATTATGCGAGATATAGAATTGAAAAAAAACTTCTAACCTCCTAACCTCAAAGACAAACTCTACTCATCAAATTAGGTTTGTTCCCCTATTCCATCAATGAAAGCTAATAAAATCACCTATCTATCATGAATCAAGCTAAGTGCCCTCACAAGAAAAAAAAATAGTTCTAATTGAATATAAATTAAGGACTAAGCATCAAAGGACAACTCTCTCACTCACAAAAACATTCACATGTATGCATAAAGAACCTTAAGCTTGCCCATTATGTTCACCTCCACTAATTAAGCATACATGAATAGAATCAAATAAGACTTTAACAGGTTGTAATGTTGGCTAAGTGACATGTAGGAAACTATATAATAGTGACTTAAAACATCCCTAGGCACTTTGTATTTTTTTTAATTACTTTTATTCCAGCTCTCTCTTCAATTATTTTCACATGTAATTCTCATCATATAAAGAATGCTTCAATAAATTTTTTTCAAAGCATTTTTTTCTCTCTTTTCATGTCACACTCTTTCTAAAAGGGCTTTCTCATCATAAGTACCTATCATTGGTCACTTTTTTTAAAATCAATCTTTCCTTTTCTTCAGATTTAATAATTTTATCACAATTTATATTATAGTGCTCAAGGAAGCAGGGTGCGAAAATTAGTTTGTTAAGAAAAATGGATCAAGATAAATATAAGGCTACCAAACGAAAGGCTACAGGCTCAAAGGAGTTACTAGTGATATATTATCTAAATAGACTAAAATTTACAAGACAATTCAAAGAGAGCTTATTATCATCTTCTAAACAAAGCAATAGTTTTTTATTTCGCGTCAATAACATGCAAGGCAGGTTCTAGATTAAGATGCAAAATATGAAATTTATGCAAACAACATCACCACACATGACATAAGTCTCAATCAATATGGATCAATTCTACTTCTAAGATGGACAAGATCATTACAACCTATAAATAAGAATAAGTTATATGTAGAGTCACAACCATGAACCTAGGTGTCAAAAATTCTATTTTAAATTTTATTCTCAAGCACTCAAATAAAAGTACTACTCAACTAAGGCCTAAATTGCTAGTATTAAACAAGTCAAAAAAGTTTTTTTTTTTCTTTTTTCTCCAAAAAAAAAATTTACTCTAAAAAAGGAAAATTACCCGGTTCAAAGGGCGCCCCCTCGAAAAAATACCGAGGCCATAAGAAAAACCAAGGGGTGGATGAGATATGCCTCTAAAAACTAATATATATATATATATAAATTATTTTTTTGTATTTTAATTTTTCAAATAAAATAAAAAATAAAAATAAAATCCTATGGCATATTCACCCTTAAGCTCACAACAATCGGAAGAATTTTCACCCCACACTTAAAATCATGCTTTGTCCCCAAAGTAATTTATAGAAAAGAGAAGAAGAAGAAGGGTGAGAAATACTCCCTCAGGCCCTCTATGGCCTAGCTAACGACACGTTTTCTCTCCTTTCATAAAAGGTCACACACACTCCACAATTAAGCTCAAAACGTGTTCCTTAGCTTCACATTTGGGTACTCAGACTTGCCCTAAATCTGCAAAAACAAAACAGAAAAAAGTGACACTAAAAGAAATAAGAAGTTAAACTACGAATTGGGTTGCCTCCCAATAAGCGCTTGATTTAACGTCGCAGCAAGACACCATCAATTTTACTATTTTTCCTTCCACTTTGAAGATTGCATTGCACCCCTAATTTTGCATCAATTTTTCTATTACGCTCAAGGGGTTGTGATACAAAAATAAAGGTCCCAAACAATAGATATTGCATTACGCACTCCTTGGATCCTAAGTGAGGAATGTATTTCTCCAATTTTGGAACAATAAATTCAATAATATAGACACATTGTTCCTCCTCTATACACTCTTCTATAGGCTCAGATGGATTGATTAATATCTCTTCATCTAAACATAATGTGGAAAAATGATTAGAATGAGGTCTAATGCGCCCTAACTTATGAATTGTATTATTATTTACACCCTAATATTTATACATACAAGAGTTTTCAAAAATATTATTATTTACTTCATTACATAGCTCTTGTGTACTCTTCTCAACAGTGACAACCTCAATAAAAGTATGATCAAGCAATTTGCCCTCCAATTTTAGCTTCCCAAGTTGGCTTATAAGAATATAAATTCTTCTCACATTTTATTACTAAATTGTTGGGTGTCATACACATCAGTCTTTGTAATCAACTCAACATTTTAATTTATAAATGTAACGACCTGATTCCGTCGTTAGGGAAAAGTTAATGGGGAAAGAATTGGGGCCAGCAAATGTTTTGGTAGTAACTTGGAATTTCCTAACCTAGTCTAGAATTTGATGAAATCAGAGTCAGTGAGGTCTAGGGAAATCTGGTAATTCATTATATATCTAATTATGAATTTTATCACATGAGTAGATAGCTAAAACATTAATGAACCCGTATGACTTTACCGAATCGAATTCGGGCGAGTAGAACTCCCAAAACTGATCTTAGCGTGAACGGGTATTTTCTGAGTGTCATGTGTTGAAGGTGTGTTGTGAAAAAGGGGTTTGAAACTATGAATTTAACTCTTTGTTTCTGTGCAAGCCGCCAAGGTGGGATTATTCCCGCCAGGGCGGGACTGCTATAGCGGGATGAGGTCCGCTGTGGTGGGACAGTCGCGATTTAAGTCGAAAATAAACCTCAAAAATATGATTTTCTACAAGTTTCGTTCTTGAGAACTAGGAGGCGACCTGAGTGGTTTCTTGAAAGTTTTCCACAACTTTTGGTGCTAAAGGTAAGGTTTTTACTTCCCTAATCCTTATTTCGATCAGTAGAACGTAGTTTCTTGGGTAATTATTGTTGGGGGAAGGTTTTGATCTGGGAATTATGGTGGAAAAAGCCCTAATCTAGGTATGGGGATCAAGGGTTTGGCCTAGGGTTGATATTATTGATTATAATATGGGTAATTATGTCTTGTTTATTGATCCTTGCATTATATTAATTGTTTGTAGACTTAGAACAAGCGGAAAGAATCTGGAAAGGGAAGATTCAAGTGCCTTAGGGGATTCAAGCTTAGATTCGAGGAAGGGGATGGTTGTGATTTCATGTTTTGCGTGATGTATGTTAGTAATTGCTTCATTGTAATGCATGTATGTATGTGAATAAATCCTATTGATCACACCTAATGTAATTGAGTATAAATGAATAATTGAATGCCATGAATCAACACTTGATTGTATGATTATGAGAATGTACATTGTGATTGTGGCTTGTTGAATGGATCGGGTGTCACGTTCCGACATACTAACTTGGATCAGGTGCTATGTTCTGGCGCATATATGGGATCGGGTGTCACATCTGGTACACTAACTTGGATTGGGTACCACATACCAGTACACTAACAGTTTGGATATGGGTTCTATGAGAGGACCATTGAATTTTGCTCCATGACAGAACCATTGATTTGTTATATCTACTTTTTATTGAGAATGTGGAATTGTGCATTGCTCCTGAGATTATAATCGATGTATATATATATTCTGTGCATGTATGTGTTTACCTTGTTGTAATTCTGATATATGTTGTGCTTATTGGAATAGTCACGTAATCCTACCAGTACACTGTGCTTGTGTACTGATACTGCACTTACACTTTCTTTGTTGAGTACAGGGTATCTTCAGGCGGCTATTGATAGACCTCAGCTAGCTGACTATTGAGCGTGACCAAATTTAAGGGTGAGCCAGTTCTTTTAGGCTGCCACGGATCTCTCTTATTTAAGTCCACTCTTTTCAGACTCAGACTATTTGTTTAAGGTATTTGTTTAGTTTCGGGGTTGTACCCTTGTTCTTAGACTTGTCGTTAGTAGAGTTTTGGTACAATGACTTTCAGGTTCTAGGGGTTGTTCTTCCGCATTAGTTTGGCTAGTTTATTTAAATCTTTGGAGTTTATGAGAGATCCCTATTTTTTTCCTTAGACATTTAAACCTACTTCCGTATCTTTAAATGCTTTAGTTTTCGTTAATTTGGTTAGTTGGGTTGTAGTAATGGTTCTCCCATCGGAGGGTTAGTGTGGGTGCCAATCACGACAGTTTAGGTTGTGACAAAAGTTGGTATGAGAGCCTTAGGTTCGTTGATCTTATTATACCAAAACGAGTCTAGTAGAGTCTTACGAAACGGTACGAAGACGTCCTTACTTTTCTTCGAGAGGCTATAGGACTTTAGGAAAAAACTCACTTCTTTCTACTCCTTCGTGCTATGACTTGAATCCAATTGGTATCTGGGTGCACTACACCAAAATTGGTCTAAGGGCAAATCAACTGTAGACAACGCTTAAAAAGTGTTGCCAAAAATACCTAAGGGAACGCTTTCAAGGCGTGACTTTTGTGTAGGGTTTTTGGCAACACTTTTAAAGTGTGCTCTTTGTAATTAGTAGTTACACGTTCTAAGCATTGTGAAATCAAAACATAATTGACAATGCTTATTTACATATATGACAACACTTTTAAGTGTGCTATATTTGAAAATCTAAAAACAACACTTTACATGTGTTCCCTATTAAAATTTTGGCTGAAATATTAATATTTCCTGTTGACATCCAATTTTGACCGACCTTTAAACTTTTTCTGAAATGCTATTTGATTAAATACGTATTTTCAAAATATATTTCAAGTTTAAAATTTTAGTCGATTTTGTCTAAAATTAGATATTTTAGTATGCATGCTTTATAAAATTATTGTAAATAATATTAAATTATTCTCTAAAATTATTTTTATCGACATTTAAACTCAAAATAATTATTTTGTTCAAATGTTTTAAAATTTAAGTGATTTTAATTATATAAAAATATTATAATATTTGTAGTATCTTAATTGGATAGCATTTCTTTAAATTTTCTCTAAATCATTTAAATTTTAACCTATTTTATACTAATTTCTTTCAATTCTAGCCTATTCAATTCTATTTGTATTTCACTTATAGCCACCCTTTCATTTCAATTCTAGCCAATTCCATTTTAATTTTCGCCAATTCAAATCTATTCCAACTCTCATCTCATCCGTCCATTCCTTTAAATTAAATCCTAGCCGCTCATCTAAACTAATCCTACGATTCAAATCGAATCATAAAATCCTTCCTTATTTCAATACTAAAATCCCTAAAACACTCTTATTCTCTTCTGTCCCTCTTCACACCAGTGCCGCCCCACCCTTACTCCTCTCCATTTTACTCCGGCAAGAGCAGCTGCCAGACCGCCGCCCAGCCTCTACCCCTCTCTCCCGTTCTCCTCCCTTTTCTGACTCTCTTTCCCCTTCGCTCCCCTTCTCTCTCTCTCATCCTTGCTCCCTCTCGTCTCACCAGCGAACGGTAGCAGCACCCAGCTACTTTGACAATCACCGGCGAGCTCCGGACAGTAGCAGCTCGGGTGAAGGCGAACAACTGGCGAGATCTTTCTCTCCCCCTCGTCTCAGCTACTCCATTCTTCAATGAGCAAAGCAGTAGCAGCAACGAAATGAACCAGCAGCGAGCAGCTCCGGCAAACTACAGCTCCGACTAAGCGAGAAGCTCCGGCGAGGCTCGAGATTCTGGAATTTTGCACAAGACGAGTCTCGACAGATCCGTCTAGGTTTGTCTTTGTTTAAATATTATTTGTCTTCTAAAATATAGCTTAAATTAGACTATGATTTTCTGCTATAGTTTATGAATGTGAACTCAAAATCAATAATAGTTGTGAACCTTGTTTAAACATGAATCTTGTATGAAGCGTGAATAATTGAGATTTTTTTTTGATTCATGGGCGTGTTATCATAATATATGTGGCGTGTTTAAATTAGATTCAGGTTAGTTCATGGCTTTGCTATCGATTTTTTTTATCATCATGCTTAAATACCTTTGAATTGATTATGTTTGTTCATGATGTGAACATGATTATGTTCGTGATTATGAACTATTTTGGCTCGAGTCTGATTCTGGGAATAATCAATATATTGCTTATATGATTTCAGATTCTTAACAGTTGGTATTTAATTACTTATGGTAATTTTAGTATGCTAATTGATTCTCATTATTAATTTAGGAAGATTGTTACTTAGTACTTATCTTATTAGTGACCGAATTCCCTCTTTTCTCCAAATCATTGGTGTTGCCTTCCTTTTGAAAATGATCTAAGTGAGTTTTACGTTGTTGGTTTACTGTGTATGTGAAATAATTTGATGTCCTTCCTTTTAAAATATGATGTGATTTGGTCTTGACTATATATAATTGGATTACCCTTAAGTGAATCCCTTTGCCTTATTTAAGCATGATTGGTTCCTTACTTGTGCATAGTTGGTAAATAAATAATAAATCTGGATTTGCTCCTCTTTTAGTGAATTTGAAATCTGACTAAACATATCAATACAAGTTCACGGAGATGATATTCTTATAACATCAATAGATAAACTGTAAACAAAACAAGTATTAAAAAAAATAAGGATGCTCTTGTAAATATAAGGTCTAAGGTTTACCTCTCACCAAAGTTGTGGTACCTTAGAGTTAGTGTGATTGAGGCTCATGACTTAATTCTTGGTGACAGAAGTAGGTTACTAGAAGTTTACGTGAAGGCCATCCTCGGAAATCAGGAATTAATAACCAAAGATTCCATGAGCAAGATTATTAATCCCATGTAGAATGAGGATTTGATTTTTGTAGCAACAGAACCATTTGAGGAGCCGTTGATTTTGAGCGTGGAAGATAGGGTTGCACCAAACAAAGATGTAATACTTGGAAAATGTCTTATTCCTTTGTAGTACATTGAGAGGAGGTTGGACGATAGACCTATTAACGGTAAGTGGTATAATTTTAAAAAGCATGTTATTGTTGAGGGTGAAATGTACGGTTTTTTAGTCAATGATTGTTGTAGAATCACTTATTGATGCAGTTAACTCCATTGTTACAGAGATGCATTGTTTTGCTTATCACATTATGATGAGTTTCTTGCCCAGAAATGCTAAGATGAATATTTGTAGGTCTTAGACAATGTTTGGAAATTTCATAATGTGAATCCCAACTTGCATATAAGTATCTTTCAAGGATCTATAAGCTTCCTACTTCTACTTCTACTTCTCTACACATTCAATTCCTTTTATCTCCTCTGGCTAGTGTAAATTCATACTTCTTGGTTGTAAGTTACTGTAATAGAAAATATTTGAGTCTTGTTTCATTCCTCGTCTTATAAATTGGCCTTTCCTGCTAAAGTGTTCAATTTTTGGATGTCTTATTGTAGTAAAATTTGTTTAAGGTTAGTTGTTATGAGCCGCTTGAAATTGTTCATGTCTTGTGACTTTCAATTCCATATCCGCATAAGTTGTTGTTTGTTATCGTCATTTTTTTTAGATTCTGTCTTCTCTCTTAGCACTTTTTTTTAGCCAAATCACTTGCATGACATATTAGTTAGCTAAAGATATCTAGTCTTTTGTTTTAGAATGGTTAAGAACATAGTAGTTGAGTTTGTAATTCTACGATTATTGATTATCTCAAGAGATCACTAACTCCTTCCTTTAAATTGAATGCATTTTGGTGCCTAATTATTGTAGTGTAAATGATGTGTGATTATGAATAAGATTTTCCTGATCAATTTTGTTCGCCTGGTTGTTTGCAAATGTCCAGTTTTCTTCATGTAAAGAGAATCTCAGTTATGATATTTGTTTGTTTATGAATACATCTTTGTTAAAGTATTGTCCTGAAGTGGACTTGGAGGTGGATATAACTACTGCAATCTCCTATAAATCTGCAAATCTGTAATCTACTATGAATCTGCAAATCCACAATCTGCAGATCCACAAATCTACAAATCCACAAATCTGCAATATGCAATCTGCTACAATCTGGAAAGAGTTGAGCTCTTCTATAACTGCCTAAACTCAGAAAATTCTGGCTAGTTAATTCAAGAATTACTGCAACAGAACTTCTTGCCTTTTCACTCCAATAGAACTTCTTGCCTCTTCTATAACTGCTGCAATCTGATTTGTTGTACATAATTTGTTTTGATTTTTTAATTTTATTTTAAATGTGTAGGGAAATGGAGGTGATCAAATTTGAAGGGTCGCCACAAGTCAATTTGATCTCATTGAAGTGGATGATGAAGAGTTTTTGAACTATTGTAAAAGTTTGAATACATTATATTTGATTTTGTGAAATATATTCATTGCTAGAATATATTGAACTATTGTAAGAGTACTTTTTGAACTATTGTGTACACATATTTAGAATATTTCTTTATAATACACAAGACATACTATCTTTTGAAGTTTATTGCAAATCTATATATTTGAATTACTTATTAGCTAATTTGATGCTTGAGATTATTTATTGCAAAATAATATTGGTGTTTTTTAATTAGAAATTGTGGCATATAAATCTTTTATAGCCAAAATAATATTACCACACTTAAAAGTGTAGCCATAGGACTGTAAATTGTGGTATGCACATGAGCAAGGACTACACTTCAAAGTATTGTCATACATAAGATAGAAAAGGCAACACTTTAAAATCGTGGGCAATATGGAAGAAAAGGTCACGCTTGAAAATGTAGCTGATAAGGCAACACTTTTAAGCATAGCTGCAAAGCGTGGCCTTTTTTCCTTTTAGGCTACGCTTGAAAGTGTAGCTGATAAGGTAACACTTTTAAGCATAGCTGCAAAGCCTGGCCTTTTTTCCTTTTAGGCTACGCTTTTAAGTGTAGCTGATAAGGCAACACTTGAAAAGTGTCGCCTAAACTCTAAGGTTACGCTTCTTTCGGCCACTCCTGGAAAAGCGTGGCTTAAAGTCAAAAAGTGTGGCCTTTTATCAAAGACCACACTTTTCTAGGGTGGTTGTAGACATAAAATGTTGTAGTGGTGATACAAATTGGTATATTTCCTCCATCACTCTATGGTCTGATCTAGAGCAACAAAAGTGGTAACACCATCATTAGCAAGAGAGGATGTGTATAGACTATCGATAGTTGAATAGGGTCACCATTCGAAACAAGTATTTGTTGCCTCAGATAGATGATCTTTTGACCAGTTGCAGGGTGCATCAACTTTTTTTCTAAGATTGATCTAAGGCCTAACTATCATCAGTTAAATATTAGCCATGAGGATATACCAAAAGAAACATTTAGGACCCGCTATGGGCACTATGAGTTTCTAGTTATGTCGTTTGGGTTGACAAATGGGCCAGCGGCTTTCGTGAGTTTGATGAATGGTGTGTTCAAACCATTTCTTGATTCTTTTGTTAAAGTATTTATTGATGACATTTTGGTTTATTCGAAAAGTGAAGAAGAGCATGTCGACCATCCTCGTATTATTCTAGGTGTTCTTGGGAAACATAGGTTGTATGCAAAATTTTCTAAGTGTGAATTTTGGTTGACTTCGTTTGCCATTTTGGGGCATGTAGTTTCAAGGGAAGGGTTAATGGTAGATCACCAAACGGTAGAAGCAGTCAGGAATTGGGTCCGACCTAGTTCTGTGACTGGAATCAAGAGTTTGTGGGGCTCGCTAGCTACTATCGTCGCTTGTGAAGGGATTAAGTTCAGATTTGCAGATTCAAGTTTATAGGTGACAACTTTCAACAAGTTTTGGTAAGGGACGACTAGATAATGAACACCATTACTTTGGAAAATGCATTTAGTATTGTTGTCATAACATGTATGGGTTGTTTAGCGAATGATGAAATTAAGTTATACCAATTGAGGTTAGAAGTTATACTATGATTTGCTGGATTGATGGTATATCAAAGAGATTCATGATATGACTACTACAATGGCAACAATGCTTACTTTGCTAAGTTATTAAATGTGTTACAATTGTGGAGAACCTTGGCATATGAGGAGGAAATCAATGAGGCCGTAGAGGCTGGGGAAATGGTAATGCAGGTAGAGCAACAGTGCAGCCAGGCAAGGAGGTTACCTGTCGTGATGACATGTCTCAGTTTTATGCCTTTTCGAGCAAGACCGAGGTTGAAGCGTCAGATGCAGTGATCACATGTACTATTCCTATCTATTATTGGATGGCTATTGTTTGTTTGAATCCGGGTTCTACTTGTTCATATGTGTCAATTTAGTTTGCCATGGAATTTGATATGATTTGTGACATACTTGATGCCCCCATCCATGTTTCTACCCCAGTTGAAGAGTTGGTCATAGTCACCCATGTATATCGTGTTGTCCTATTGTGTTTATGGATTTTTAGACTTGGGTTGATTTGGTTGTGCTGGATATGATTGACTTGATATAATCTTAGGGATGACTTGGTTGTCCCCTTATTATGTTGTGCTTAATGGTAATGCTAAGTCGGTGACTCTAGAGATCCCGGGTAGGCAAATGTTAGAGTAGGAAGGGGGTACAAGCCTAAGTCAGCTAAGGTCATATCTTTCGTGTGAGGTTGGAAACTGGTGGGGCAGGGTTATTTGGCTTATTTAGCTCATATTCGGGATGTTGAGGTTGAGTCTCACTCTATTGAGTCTATTCCTGTGGTGTCAGAATTTAGAGAAGTGTTTCCTACTGATTTGCCTGGTATTCCTCCGAATAAAGATATAAATTTCTATATTGATTTGGAAACTGACACTCACCTCATCTCCATTCCTCATTATCGCATGGCTCTTGCAAATTGAGAGAGCTTAAAGCTCAAATCCAAAAGCTTCTTGATAAAGGTTTCATCCGTCTTACTACTTCCCTGGGGGTGCTCCTGTCTTGTTTGTTAAGAAGAAGGAGGGTAGTACGAGGACCACTGATTTTATCTTAAGCCATAAATGAGTGGATCAATATCGGAATGACAAGCTTATGGATAAAGAAAGTCCCAATGAGTATACTTGAGTATACTTGGGGAAGGAAATTGAAGATTTTAGTAAGAAAGTACGTAGAAGAATTGGTTGGTCCTTTGAATTTGATGAGTATACCTGAGTTTGAGGTGTCATGTTGATGAAAAGGCTGACTTCGTAGTGATAGTCAAGGCTGACTGAGTGTAATGGTAATAAGAGCTCGTGACGGGATGCAACTATATAATAAGATGGTTGGTTAAGTGAATATTGTATAGTAATTACGGCTTGCGAGTATCTAAGGTTGTGGTTTTCTAATATTTGGTGAGTAACATGGTTATATGGAAAGTTTTAAGAGATGGTGGGACCCCACTCGAATATAATTTTAAAGAGCTAGAGTCATAATGAAGAAAAATAGTGGGATGTAGTACAACCTTTAGAGAGAGGCGAGAGCAAGAATATTTTATTTGATTGCAAAGGCTAAAGAGATATCTTCAAAGGGGTAGATAATTGGATTCAGAGACGTGTGATTTCATTTGTTTTGCTGAGGCTATGGTAATAGTGTCACAAGTCGTCAGATTGATTAAAACTATTGGGAAGGACTTGAGAAAAGAGTGCACATACATTAGCTGGAGTGTGATGATAAGTGCTTTGTTTTTGTTTTGAGTTTAGTAATGAGTACGATTGAATTATTAGTGAAAGATATTGTAAGATCGATGGAGATGCGATCAATGATAAGCGAAGATCCATGAATTCATAAAAAATCTTCAAGGTACAAGCTAATGTTGATAGATAAGGGGATTGTGTTATACGATTGAATTTACAATTTAGAATTTTCATTGTAAGTCTACATTTGTGGTGATATATGTTGTCAAGGTATGAGATGGCAAGGTGAGAAATGATCAATGGTATCAAGTATTGAGTATTTAAAAGGACTTACACCTGGGTTGAGTCGTAAAGTTTATTACTGTTGATTGTTAAGTACCTAAGAAAGGTTTCATTTAAAAGTGTTGGTTTATAATAAGGTAAATGGTCGTAGTGTTTATGATGGTTGTTAGTACTGAGAGTGTGGGCTTCGGTGGTATGATGTGAAGGGTATGTGGAGTCAACTGAATGGAAATGGCTGGTATCGACTCTTCAGAGAAAAACCTTTAGTGTTATTCGATAAATTCTTATGTTACCATCTATTTCATTTTGTACTTTGTTGTGAGTATGATGCACTAGTTATGCTCACGCGTGTTTTCACTTTTGTGGGTGGATCCCTAGTGGTGGATCAGGTGTATCGATCTTGTGATGTTCTCTTTGTTGAGTGGGATGATTTGGGAAGACGTGGTTATTTTAGATGGTTTATGTGGTGTTGCCTTGGAGTTGTTAAAGTATTTCAGTGGTTCTATATGTACCACCTTGCTTATGAAAATTTATAGAAGAGCTACCATGCGTAATTATGGTTCTCCGACAATCTTACTATTCATCTTGTGGTAAAAGTCATGTAACGATTCAGATACTACTCTACCCTTACTTTAGCCCGTCTTTCCTAGTTGATCACTCGGGGATGAGTGATGGGTAAATTGGTATCTATTGTAATGACCTGATTCTATCGTTAGGGAAAAGCCAATGGGGAAAGAATTGGAGCCAGAAAACTTTTTGGTAGTTACTTGGAATTTCCAAACCTAGTCCAGATTTGGACGAAATCGGAGTTAGTGAGGTCTAGGGAAATCTAGTAACGAATGAGAGATCTAATTATGAATTTGATCACATGAGTAGATAGCTAAGAGGTTAAGAAAACACGTACGACTTTACGGAATCGAATCGGGTGAGTAGAACTCCCGAAACTGATCTTAGCGTGAACAATATTTTTTTAGTGTCATGGGTTGAAGGTGTGTTGTGAAATGGGGGTTTGAAGCTCTGAATTTAACTTTCTATTTCCGTGCAAGTTGCCAAGGCGGGACTGCTATTGCGGGATGAGGTCCGTTGTGGCGGGACAATCGCGATATAAGTTAGAAATAAACCTTAAAAACATTATTTTCTGCAAGTTTCGTTCTTGAGAGCTAGGAGGCAACCCCAGGTGGTTTCTTGACAGTTTTCAATAACTTTTGGTGCAAAAGATAAGGTTTTTACTCCTCTAATCCATATTTCGATCCGTAGAACTTAGTTTCTTTGGTAACTATTGTTGGCAGAAGGTTTTGATCTGGGAATTATGGTGGAAAAAGCCCTAATCTGGGTATGGGGATCAGGGTTTGACATAGGTTTGATATTATTGATTATAATCCGGGTAATTAGGTCTTGTTTATTGACCGTTGCATTATATTAATTGTTTGTAGACCTACAACAAATGAAAAGAATTCGAAAAGGGAAGATTCAAATGCCTTAGGGGATTCAAGCTTGGATTTGAGGTAGGTGATGGTTGTGATTTCATGTTTTGCGTGATGTATGTTAGTAATTGCTTCATTGTAATGCATATATGTTTGTGAATGAAGCCTATTGATCACACCTAATGTAATTGAGTATGAATGAATAATTGAATGCCATGAAGCAACACTTGATTGTATGATTATGAGAATGTACATTGTGATTGTTATTGTGGATTGTTGAATTGATCGGGTGTCACATTCCGATATACTAACTTGGATCGGGTTCCACGTTCTAGTGCATATATGGGATCATGTGTCACGTCCGACACACTAACTTGGATCGGGTACCATGTACCGGTACACTAACAGTTTGGGTATGGGTTCCATGAGAGGACTATTTAATTGGGTTCCATGAGAGAACCATTGATTTGTTATATCTACTTGTTATTGAGAATGTGGAATTGTGCATTGCTCCTGAAATGATAATCGATGTATATATATATTCTGTGCATGTATGTGTTTACCTTGTTGTAATTCTGATATATGTTGTGCTTACTGGAATAGCCGTGTGATCCTACCAGTACACTGTGGTTGTGTACTGATACTGCACTTGCTCTTTCTTTGTTGCGTACAGAGCATCTTCAGGCGGCTATTGATAGACCTCAGCTTGGTGACTATTTAGCGTGACCGTATTTAAGGCTGCACCAGTACTTTCAGGATTCCATGGATATCTCTTGTTTAAGTCCACTCTTTTTGGACTCAAACTATTTGTTTAAGGTGTTTGTTTAGTTTCAGGGTTGTACCCCTTGTTCTTAGACTTGTCGTTAGTAGAGTTTTGGTACATTGACTTTCAGGTGTTCGGGGTTGTTCTTCCGCATTAGTTTGGCTAGTTTATTTAAGCCTTTGGAGTTTATGGGAACTCCCTATTTTTTTTCCTTAGACATTTAAACCTGCTTCCGTATCTTTAAATGCTTTAATTTTCGTTAATTTGGTTAGTTTGGTTGTAGTAACGGTTCTCCCACCAGAGGGTTACTGTGAATGCCAATCACGACGGTCTGGGTCATGACAATAAATATCCAAGTCAAACATATCAACCTCATACATGCACTTGATTATTTTTTATGGAAGAGAATAAGCAAATCGTTCATGTCCCCATACAAATTATCTCGTTGAGAAAAAAATCATCTATAAGAATCCATAATATCAAAAGTACAAGAATCACAAAAACACTTATCACTACATACTTATTCAGATGCCATCTCAAGAAGAATAAAAATAAATAAAAATTATAACAATAATAAAGAAAAGTAAATTAAAACTATTACTAAAAAAATAAAAAAATAAGGACTACAAATTGAAATAAATACTAAAGACAACATCTAAACCCCACTCCCCGGCAACGGCACCATTTTTTGATAACATCCAACTATACTTCTTGAAAGGAAATATAAACGTTCGTATGCAATATATTTACCAACTATGACTCGAGGTCGATCTCACAGAGAATATAGAAGAATATTGTCAATAGAAAATATTTAACTCAATAGTCATTATTTAAAAATGGGGAACTTAAATTGAAACAATCATAAAATGAATAACAATATCTTGGAACTAAGTATTTACTTGTATTTAGATTATTAGAAATAACTAGGAATGTGTTCCCGATGATTTCATAATATAGCAAGAATATTATACTAGTGATCTATTTCAATTTTTAGCATGCAAAGTCCGTAAGTTAGGTATCTCCTAAGTGATTGGTCATCTAAATATGGAATTTCACCACACAACTTGGTCGGTCTACGGGTGTATGCTTTACTAAACCTTACCATTGACCCCAGAATAGCCCTCACACATTTGGGTTAGGCTATTAGATAGCGAATTATCATCGCTAAATCTCCGTTGTTTAATCTCTTTTCCCTTCATTACTTCCTTGGTTGGGGAATAAAGTGAGTTCAAACGTTGGCCACCATTAAAAAGCAATAATAACGAAGAGATCAACAATACATGTATAAAATCATTCAAGAATCACTTTTTTTTAGATAAACTTACTTTAATAATTCATCATGTTTCTCATAATCCTAGTTATGAAATTTAGCTACTCATAATCTCAAAAACATAATTAAAATTTATTAAAATAAATATGTTTGTTATAATCATAAAAATTTAGAACAAAAGCTAAAATATCTTTCAATAATCTTGAATAAAAATAAAAAACAAAGGAGAAGAAAGAATAAACTAAAATTCTTCGGCCTCCATGGCAGCTCTTCCAAAGCTCCTAAGCTATAAAGTTCTAAATTGTATGTCGTGTATTGTTTCTTGGTTCTTCGCCTTTCTGAAAGAATAATATACATGCCCTATTTATAGATATGGAAACCGTAAATAAGATAATTGAGTCCAACAAAAATTAGGAAACCAAAAAAAAATTGCTTATCTGTGTAACCGCTGCCTTCTTCTGCCTCAACAATTTTACATGTGTGTCTTCTACATCTACCACATGGCAGCTCTAGAGAATTGCAATCCGCAATGTCTCTATTCAACTGCTACTGCCTATAAGTATATATAAATATATGATTTTATTAAATTTAATCCATGAAGTTGCCTGCTTGATTTCCTCCTATGATTTCTTGTTTTTAATTCATTTGTGCTCCTAATTTCTTCATCTTCACACCATTTTAGTCCTACAAATAAATTACACAAATTAAGAATAATCCACAAATTTTATGCTCAAAATCGACAATTCAAAGATTAAATATGAGGCAAAAAATGATAAAATATGTATATTTTTAGCCTCACATCAGGTTTGAGCATGAAGATCCTAACGATCACCTCTATAAGTTTGTGAATGTGTGTGAACCTTTTGCAGCTGAAGACATTTCACAAGAATCGATGCGGTTGAGGTTGTTCCTTTTTTCTTTAATGGGGGAGGCTACTAGGTGGTTGATTGAGTTGTCGCCAAATTTTATCTCCTCATGGGAAGAATTGATTGAGTCATTCCTTGAGAGATTCTTTACCCCTTTTAAAGTAATGAAATTGAGGAATCATATTCAAAATTTCGAAAGAGTGAATAGAGAACACGTACATGAAGCGTGGTTGCATTTAAGAAAGGTGTTACTACATTGCCTAGCCCATGGTTTTCTAGATAATTTATTGCAATACTTCTATCGATGTCTTGATATGGTAAATAAAGGGTTGGCCGACCATCTTATTCATGGAGGTATCGTTAGACATCCATTTGTGGTGGATTCAAGATTTCTTGATGTAATGACGAAAATCAATCAAGATTGGTACACTAATGAGAATTATGTGTCACTCCGACACTTGTGAATGTTTAAAGAGCAAGAGGAGAAAAATCGGGAGAGTGACAAAAGCTTAGCTAAATTGACAGCCCAACTTGATAGTTTGTTTGAGCATGTCATTGGAAAAAGAGCAAATTCAGTAGGTGTTGTATCCTGAAATGTGTATGATTAGAGGTTTCACTCAAGGGGTGACAAATTGAAGGGTTTTTGGTCAAGCTATCCAAGGCTTGCCGGGAATCAAGGTTGAACCAATTATAGTGAGGGAAGTTGGTATGGAAATGAATGTGAAGATGAAAAGTATACATCACTTTATGACTTGCACAATCCAGTGAGCATTCCGACTGAGGACATGTTAACGAAAATTCTTGATAAAGTGGAAGGGTCCAATATAATTTTGCAAGAAATAAAGAGTGATATTTCGGCATTGTCCACGATCGTGATCTCACACTCATCATCCATTTTGTTACTCAAAGAAAGTATGGTTCAGTTGGATACCTTTATATATTCAAGTCCCAATGAAGATTTGGTGGCCCCTGTGAATGAAAATTCAATGAATGCTATCCAAGTGTCATCCATAGTCTCCCAAAGCAGAAAAAACATTGAAAGATAGAACAAGACCCGATAATGTAGATGCCCAAATGGTGGTTGCCGATAATGAATCAACTAAGGGGAAGGGCGAGACATAAGAAAAATAGGTTGAATTTGAACTTATGTCAACTGTGAAGGAGGGTGATATTGCAGCCTTAATCATGCTACAGAAAATCAAGATTACTCATCCTTTTCCTCAACAATTGAGGAAGAAAGATGATAAATGCAAAATTCTAAAAGTTCTTGGGGATAGTGAAAGACTTGAAAGTGAATATCCATTTTGTAGATGCGTTGACCGAAATACCTAGTTATGTAAAATATATGAAAGAATTGGTGACAAAGAAGATAATTATAGATTTTGAAATAGTTGAAATTCCACAAACTTGTGATGCGATTATGACAAAGAACGCAGTCCTCAAGAAATATAATCTGGGAGCTTTCACTATTCCATGTACCATTGGTGCATGCACATTCACAAAAGCCTTGTGCGTTCTTGGTGCAATCATAAATATAATTCCATGGATCGTCTTTAATAATCTTGGGCTTGATGAACAACAATCGACAAACATAAGGATCTTGATGGCTGATCGTTCAATAAAGAGGCCGATTGGTGTGGTCTATAATGTTTTAGTGAAGGAAGAAAAGTTTTTGTTTCCCGTTGATTTTGTAGTATTGGATTGCGAGATTAATACTGATGTGATGGTTATCCTTGGTAGACTACTCTTGGCCACGAGCAAAGTTTTGGTTGATGTAGAAGGTGGTGAGTTGAAGTTCTGAGTCAATGAAGAAGATGCTAGCTTCAATATTCACAAATGGATGAAGCATCCAGGTGATATGTACATTTTGTCTCACTTGGATTAGATTGATGAGGTTGTAGCATGTATTAGGGAAGCCACATATAGTAGGGAGTCGTTGGTAGTTGTATTACTTAATTATGATCAAGCCAAAATAAGTGACTATTTTGAAGTCCTGGCTGCTCTTGTCGGTGTAGGCTCACATGATTCATTTCAAAAGAAGTTAGATCTCGATTTTTCTAGTTGAGAAGCACCACTGTCCAAGCCATCTATTATTGAGCCACCAAAGCTAGACTTGAAATAATTTCCTCCTCATCTCAAATATATTTTCTTGGGGGCTAACAACACACTACTGGTGATGATTTCTAGTGACTTTGAAAAATGGCAAGTGGAGTTATTGATCAAAGTTTTGAAAAGGCACATTCAATCTTTAGGGTGGTCAATTGCCAACATAGTAGGAATCTCTAGGTGTTTACACTCACAAGATTAATTTAATCGAAGGGTGCAAACCAATCATTGAGCACCAAAGGAGGTTAAATCCTCCGCTTCAAGAAGCTGTGAGAAAAGAGATCATAAAATGGTTAGATGCATGAGTTATTTTTCCAATTGCAGATAGCCAATGGGCAAGTCTAGTCCGATGTGTTTTTAAAAAGGTGGTATAATGGTAGTCCCAAATGAAAAGGTGGAGCTTGTTGCTACTAGGCCCGTGACCGGGTGGTTAGTATGTATGGATTACTGGAAATTAAATTCAAGGACCGAGAAAGACTACTTCCCTATACCCTTTATTGATCAAATGCTTGATAGGCTTGTGGGAAAGGGCTGGTATTGCTTCCTCGATGGGTACTTCGAGTACAATCATATCTCCATAGCACCACAAGATCAATAAAAAATGACTTTTACTTGTCCCTATAAGACTTTTTCTTTCAAATGAATGCCCTTTGGATTGTGCAATGCACCGACCACTTTCCAATGGTGAACGTTATGAATATTTGCGGATAGGGTAGAGGACTCTATGAAAGTCTTCATGGATGGTTTTTCGGTTTTTGGGGATTCATTTGAAGAGTGCTTGAAGCATTTAGAGATTATACTTTAAAGATATGTCGATTCCAACTTGGTTCTTAATTGGGAGAAATGACATTTCATGGTTAATGAAGGAATCGTGGTTGGACACAAAATTTCTAGAGGTGGTATTGAAGTAAATCAAGAAAAAGTTCAAGTGAATGATAAATTACCTACCCCAATTTTAGTAAAGGGAGTGAAAATTTTTCTTGGCCATGCCAGTATGTGTCGGTGATTTGTTAAGAATTTATAAACTGTGGCTATTCCATTGTGTTGGCTGCTTGTAAAGGAGAGCGTTGGAATTTGATGCTGATTGTTTGGAGGCTTTTGTGATTTTGAAAATAAAACTTGTCTCAACCCCTATCATAGTAGCCCATGATTGGAATATAGCCTTTGAAATGATGTGTGGTGATAGCGGATTTGCACTTGGTGCTATTTGTGGGCAAAAGAAGAATAAGTTCTTTGATCCTATCTACTATGTTACCGAAACCGTGAATTGTGCTAAAGAAAGAGCTATACAGTAATGGAGCAAGAATTTTTGGTTGTTGTATATGGATTTGAAAAGTTTAGAATCTATTTATTGGGTATCAATGTTGTTGTGCATACTGATCATGCCGCTCTAAGGTACTTGATGGAAAATAAAGAAGCCAAACCAAGACCAATTCGGTGGGTACTTCTCCTTCAAGAATTTGATTTTGAGGTGATAGATAGAAATGGTGTGAAAACAAATTAACAGACCACCTATAAAGGCTTGCAGTAGATGTTGAAGTGGATGAGGGAAGGGAAATTGACGATGCTTTTCCTGATGAATCGGTAATCTTGATATCTTAAACCCCAGTCCCTTGGTATACTAATTATGTGAACTTCATCATCTGTGGGTTGTTAGCAGAAGATTTTAGTAGCCATCAGAAGTGGAAATTCTTATTTGATGTGAAGAGGTATGTATGGTATGAAGCCTTCATTTTTAGGGAATGTGCTGACAATACTATCCCATGTTGTGTGCTTGAAGTCGAGGTGAAAGAGATACTTGAATCCTGCCATGCTTCACCGACGGGGGGACATCATGGAGGCATACATACAGATTCTAAAGTGTTAAAATGAAGTTACTATTCGCCCACAATGTTTAGAGATGCCCATGACTTTTGCACGTGTTTTGTTCAATGTCAAATGCAAGGGAGTATCTCTAGAAGGAATGAGTTATCATTGTCAAAAATTCTTTAGATTGAGCTATTTGGGGGATTGATTTTATGGGGCCTTTCCCTAACTTTTTTGGGAACAAGTGCATTTTAGTGGTAGTAGATTATGTTTCCAAATGGGTAGAGACAAAAGCATTGGCATTGGCATGATACCAATATCTTGTATCGGGACTTTACAGTGGGTAATCTAGTCCTCCTTTTCAATTCACGAGTGAAATTCTTCCCAGGCAAGCTAAAGTCGAAGTGGAATAGTCCGTAGATGGTCGCTAAGGTGTTAGGAATGGAGCAATGGAAATTGAAGATGTAAAGGGTACTATCAAATTGAAAGTTAACGGTCAAAGGTTGAAAGTATACTTTGGGGAAGCTCGTGATGTGAGAGTCATTGAAGTGGTGTAGTTGGATGATGCTTGAAAGCATGTCCACATCATGCCGCGACGTTAATTCAAGCGCTTCTTCAGAGGCAACCCAAGTATTAGTGGTTTTCAATAATGTGTGTGTCATTTGTGCAGGATTGAAATAAGATAGGCAATTTGGATGCCCAATTAGGCGATGCCGAAGTCACTAAGCGATGCTCCAACGAGTTCTCCCATTGGGCAGCTCAACTTTGTGCATATACTGTCCTATCAACGACGTACATCCCTAACTTTTCGATCCACCGATTATGTTGGGCGAACACGACTAAGTTCTCCCAATGAGCCACGCAATTTAAGGGGTATAATGTTAACTGCATTGATGAATGTGAAGATTTGGCGATTTTCCTATTTACTTTAGGCGATTATTCTTCGGCTCGCCGAGTTGGGAAATGATTTCTCATATGCTACAGGCGCTGTTGGCGATCCTTCCATATTCGGCGATCCACCGACCTGATTAGAAATCTCAAACCATCTATCTCATTTGTAAGCAAAAGCAACCACATTTCAGGCATCATGGAGTTTCTCAATATAAGCTCATTTGTTTCTTTTCTTTGCATTGAGGACACGTCACTTTTCTATTGGTTGGGTGTGTGATGAGTGGTACATGTACACTCATTTGAGACCTATTTAGCTCTACACTTAGGGTGTGTTTCGTATGGAGGAAAACATTTTTTGGAAAATGTTTTCCAATTTTCCCATGTTTGGTTGGCCTTAAATGTATGGAAAATGTTTTCCAAATCAACTCATATTTGGTTGGCCTTAAATTTAAGGAAAATGACTTCCTTTCAAAAATTAAGGAAAACATTTTCCAAAACTCCACTTCATCCTTTTAATTTTTTTTCTTACCCTACCCATATTCCGTACCCGGGTCCTCCTCATTCAAAAAAAAAACTAAAATTTTTAAATTCTTATTTTTAAAATTTCAAATATATTTTCACCTCTACCACCAAGCCAGCTACAGGGGGGGGG